>JAMXBD010003737.1:0-105091 GCA_024138025.1 Combretum micranthum | reverse complement strand
GGCGTTTCTGATTCTAACCTGTCACCAGACCAAAGTCAAGGCCACAATCTCCATCCAAGGTTGCTATCTCAGCTCCATCATATGATTCTTCACACACCCTCTGTCCTTTCAGTTGTAAATCCTCATTCAATGGACAACTACTCCAGAACGATTAGGTTTGCTTCCTCCATTCACTCTTTGTTTGATGCAGCTCCTCTAGTTGTACCAAGTGGTCTAGCCGGGGCATTCTCCTCTTATGGGCATTCATTGGCAAAGTGCCCAGTTTGCTTGCATACAAAGCAGATGGTGGGAGCCTTCTTCGGCAGTCACTGATCTTGTGGCTAGGGTCTCCATAAAAATAGCATTGTGTTAAAGCAAGGGGCATCTCTTCGGGTAATGCTCTTCCTTACATTTCCAGCATGATACTTTGACCTTTGGTGCCTCCTTGTTGGTACACTAGCACTTCCTTTGTAGCTGTTGAAGGGTCTAAACTTCTTGTTTGAAAACAGGATCGTAACTATCTTAAGTCCTCTTACCGAACACAAAGGTTCTCTTCTCTAGTACTTTTACTTTTTCTCTTCTTGGCTCCTTCTATAATGCGAGCCCTTTCAACCAATTCACGGAGGGTCCTTAAATCCAATTCCCTCCAGGCGCATCCTCAAGTCCTCGTCTAGGCCACTCAGGAAGACTTGCCTTTTTAGCTCTTTACTGTGTCTAAAAGATTCTGGCGCATACTGGAGTAAGTGACTGAACTTGGTCTCGTATTGTTCTATCGTCCTTCCTTTCTGGGATATGTGAAGGAAGTCTCTACTGTATTGCACTCTCAAACTTCTAGAAATAATTCTCTAAAAAAATATTTCTGAAGGTTGCAGAGGTCATAGGTGGTAGCAACTTTCTACTTTTCGATTACCACACCCTAGCGTGAATCTTAACATATAAGTGCCATAGTCCATGTGAAGATGATAGGGCACTTCAAAGCAGCAAATGATCTTTCAATTGTGCTAACCAATCTTTTGCTTCGTCTAGTTTTCCAAAACTCCCATCACAATATCGATTGCTTTTGATGAAGTTTGGTAAGGAACTTCAATAAGGCGAGGTGGCATTGGTGCTGGCAAATGGGCTGTTTGGGATTCAGCTTCCGGTAGTGCTGGTGCCTCTACGTTTGCTTCAAGTGCATTAGCAGCTGGTGGCGGTGCATTCTATGCGTGCTACATGAAGTTATTAACCAATCTAGCTAATTGGTTAATAGCTGCCCAAACATCGCCTTGTTGATTTAGTGGTGCCGCTCTGGTTGGCCTACTTGTGGATTTTCCAACTCAGTGGAACATTATTGGATGCTCGACGTTCTCATCTCCTACCTTGTCTTTTAATTATTCTTTAGTTTTAGACTTCTTAAATCTTTGCAAGGGGGAAAAAAGATCGGAAATATCGAAAATTTGCACAGGGAATATTTAAGGCAATCAAATCAGAAATCATTAAATCAAACACAAGATACTTTTCATTACTAAAATAGAAGAGGGTGATAACCCTTATATGGTCTGAGAAGTTTAGAACCAATCTCAGCAGAAGAAAGTGCTTAGAAATAAGAAATACTTAAAAACATAATCATTAAAAAAAAAACATTCATGCATGACAAACAAGGACATGCCTATCCTAATCCTAGGAAAAAGGCTTGTTGGACTCGTCGGGGTCGTGGCTAGCTCCTTCTCTACTTCCTTCTTCATGGTGATGGTGCCGGGTTCATGCTTCAGCTGGTGGAACCCTTGGACTTCTTGATAAATAGTTGCAGATACTGACTTACTCTCATCCTCTTTCCTTTTCCTTTGTATCTTGACATGATTTCAGCCTGTGATGGCCATCTATCTTCTTGTGCAGAAATCATATCTCCTTGGGTGGTGTCGTGGGTTGCTTCCTGTCCTCCTTGATTCCTCCTCCAGGTGCTACTGCTATGGTAGAGGTTTGAGACCTGCTCCTCGAAAATGCACTGGGTTCAAAAGCGTTTCTCCAATGTAGGTTATCTCTCCCTTCCTTCCTCCTCAGAGTCGGAGATCATCATAGGGTTGTTTCTTACAATAGTATCCATGGAACATCCTAGCTTAACCTTCGAGGAGGTACCGGACTGGGGATCAGGGGACTATCCTCCCAAAGAGATGTGGATAGAGTTTCCTTAGGTTTTGAGTCCTCTTCGGGTCTCCTTTGGTTTCTCCATTTCCTCATTCTCCTGGGCATCTCCTATGATGAAATTCTTATCCGAAATCATGTCCAGCTGCATTCTGATGGAGTTTGGTTGGGGTGCTACATTTCGATGGCATTGAGACAATATGTCTGTAGGCAGCATACCAGTAAAATCATTCTTCCACATCAGCTCTTAGCCAGTCGTTGTGGTCTGTCAACTTATTATGCACATAGATGTAGAGGGGTCCTAACTTGTTCCATGTTCGAAAGTCTGGGTCCTTTCGGGTTCCTTCCGCCTTTAAGATAAATGTCATTTCTTACAGCATGGTCTCCCTATACATAAAAACCATCATCCTCTCTACTACATAGATCACCTCCACATCACTCCACCTTCTTCGGCTAAGGGCATCAAATCTTAGCTCCTTGGGTAAATTCCTCCATAAAGAATGTTTCAAACCTTTCCTCCATAGCTTAAACATCTCCTTGGTGGTTCGGGGTCTTCCTACTAATGCAAATTCTTCACATAGACTCTCAACCTAAGGCAGTAGTTCACGAAAGTCTCAACTGGGTCCTTAAGGAAATTCCGAGATTTTTCCTTTACTTCGGAAGGTTAACTATCCAACAGAACAAGAATAGGATTAGGTCTTAAGCTCAAGTTCTAACTTTTTACTATCTATCTTAAAGTTTATCTCTACTATCTTTTTATCTAAAAACTTGCACTCTGATACCAACTTAAACTGTCATGCCCCGGAGGGTACCCTAAACATGGTAGTCCACCTCATATAATATTAAAGCTAATGAATGACAACCTTAGTCATGCAAAAGCTTTGATATCACATGCAAGGCGTGCTTCCAAGATAGTAGGAGACTCATAGGAGTATTACATTTAAGTAGATAATAAAAGCAAGCAAGAACTTATATAAATGAACATGAAATATTCATTTAGATAATAATCTCTTACAACTTCTTGGAGGCATTCCCTCGTTTTAAATAGTCTTGCTAAACTAAGCCATAAATAAAGAAACATATATAACATAAGCCTACTATAGAGATTTTTTCTAGAAGTCTATATTCAAAACTAAATACATATAACTTCTCCCTAAAACTCCTAGTAGCTCTGGCTCATACCTGGCAAACGAGGCTCCTCGGTACCAACCATAGATAATCATACTATAACAAAAAGCTATAGGTGTATAAGCAAAACTAGCTTAGTGAGATAACTCCCATCTACAAAACATTTCCATATATCAAATAAGTATTTAAACAATCATATGAGATGCACTAATCACATGAGCAAACAAAATACACAAGATTAATCGGAAATCATGTGTAGCATGGATTTTACGCCCTCCATGTCAGGGTTGAGTGGTTACAGGCCCATACGACCATCAATATTTGCAGATTTACTGGCTCCTACTAGCCCTGTAGACTTTGGCTCCTACTTGCCCATATAGACTTTCTAGCTCCTACTAGCCACTACTACAACTCCTCGTTCCCCACACGAAGAATAGTAGTGAAATCAATGTGACTCACAAATTGATATGCACGAATTAATTTCAATATAGATTTGCTCAATTTTTATTGAATTTAAGTTAAAGGCAATCAACACAATATTTATCATATCAATACAAGAGAACATAATTATTCATCAATTCCTCTTTCGATATTCTTAACTTTTATTTTCAATCATTCATGAATCTAAATCCCACAACATCCATTCATTATCTTTTTCTTATTTTCTAGTGCTACTACTTTCAAGCACAAACAAGGAAATATAACTAGTAAGGGATTAACTTACTCCATAACGACTGCTCCTAATCGAAGTAATCCTCCGGAAAAGCGATATCGGTTCCTCCTTCACTAAGACAAGATGAAATACCCAAAATGAGTCTTTCATAGAATCTCTATTCTTGAAGATTCTATATCTATCTTAAATTCGTGGTAAAATCGGATTGAAAGAAATTCCAACTTAAAATGGCAATAACTTGCTCATTTTAACTTGGAATTTCACATATTATATATCGTTTTCTACCTACTCGAAAATATCTATTCATTTCTAAAGCTATTCTCATCAAACTAAGTCATTTAGACTCTGAAATAGTGGTGATAAGATTGACCACGAATTTCACAAAACTTGTATTATGTCTCAAAGATAGCTAATACAATAGTTTGTAAAACCTTTGAAATGTATTAACATATATATTAACTCATATCAAATGTATGAGATTAATGAAGTTGTCTCAAACCATGAATTTTTTGTAAAAGTAAGGTCTTTTATAAATTTTGGAAAAGTAAAACTTTGAAAATTCCTCTTATCTTCTTTAGAGAATATCTCAAGTTATTTTAAATGAGTATTTTTCTTTTCCTTAGTTTCACTTCCTCAGTCTTTTTAAATTTCTAAAGAATGATTTTATTTTCCAAACTTAGTTTCTAATATTTTTGTAATAATTGTCACGCCCCATAGGGTATCCTAAACGTAACAGTCCGCCACATTATAAAGACTCTTGAATTTCCTTCCGAGCCTCCGGGAGTCTTATATAGATGTAAAGTGTCCCTTTAAGACAATAGAATACTCGGTTCGATGGAGTCAAAAAGTTTAATGCGGCATTCATAAGCCATAGATAATAAATCAAAACACATATGCATATAGGTTACAAAATCTAAGGGCATTCCCCCACAAAATAATATCAAGTCCATTACAGTCATCCAAAGTCCTTTAGTTTCCAACGGAAGTCTAAACAAATTCGAAGTAAACTTCCAAGGAAACTCCTATCTCCGGTACCTGAGCTGTGGCTTTGTAAACCCCCAAATTTTCGGAATCAGTTTAGCATAAAACCCTAAACCGGAAGTCAACGAAACCCTAAAGGTCAACAAAACCCTAGTTTACAGTATCAAACTAAATCCGACATTGCCGTTTTCTTTGCCCTAGAAACGAAGTTGGGGTAATTAGCTAGAATAGTTCGTAATAACCATAGGTTTTATAAAAATTTCAATTTCACGAAATTCGGGTGTCCTTCGAACCCGATCGGACACAGTTCTTGAAAAACATGTCCGGAAGCTCGGAATAGTAAAAATATTCTGAATACACCGTTAGACTCGTAAAAATATAAGTTTTCCAAAAATATCAGTTTCGTAATTTTTCGGTAAATAAAAATAACAGATATAGTTATTATACGCGTATTTTCTTACTACCGGTACTTTAATTGTCATATCTACTTTACATTACACTATTCATTACTATTCTACACTATTCTTTCATCTCTACTTTTTCTTACACCTATTCTTACACTCTACATAACCTATAAACTTAAATTTTTACCTTTCCCATAACTTTATATCACATCTACTTTACATATTACATCTTTTATTTTTCCAAAAAGTCAAAAAAATAAATCAATCACCCTCCCCCATGCATAGTCGCCCCCCTCTTGATGCCCTCAAATTGTTTTAATTTTACTTTATTTAATCACACAAAAATCACTCCTCAATTTCCTATAAATACCCCCCTCCTCTTTCACTTCTTTCACACATTCACTACCCACAAATTCTTATAAAACTCTCAAAATCTCTTCTCAAAACTCTCTCAAATTACTATCAAAACTCTCTCAAAATACTATCCCAAAACTCTCTCAAAATAATTCCACACAACTTCCACCAACAACAAAAACCCATAACCACGTAACCATATCAAAGTCTTCTTTAGGTAACCACTTTATATTTCTTTCTTCTTCTTCTTGTCATGTAACTTTACATGCCATAGTGTGAGTTTCCAAAGACTACAAGTTATGGAAACTACATTATGTTCATGTTCATGCCAATCCATTTATGTTTATGTTGTTTTATTATTGTTAATATATCTATATATATACATATTCTTTAGAGCATATAAGCTCACTTGCAATTTATTTATTTCATGCAAAGCAATTTATTTACTTTTCCATTGCAATTTATTTATTTATTCCTTGTTGATTTAAGACTAGCCTCTAGTCTTAGACTTGTCCTCATCAAGTCAAAACAAGTTTTCTTTCTTTCATTTTATTTCATTTTGGGACTAGTTTACTTCTTAGTCCCGGGAGCCTTGAAAAAGCTAAGACTCCAATACTTGACTTTATTATGTTTTATGTTATTTTGTTTATTATTATCCTCATAATCATGTTCATTTAGATTGTTGTCCAAAAACTTTGTTTTCTAAAGATAATTAAACAAAAGAAGGATTTTGTCACTTAGAAATAAGTTTATGTAAAGCATAAAATCTATAAGATAAAAATAAAAAAAATAAAAAAATAAACTCATTTCTTTTTAAGTTACAAAAGAACTCACTATAATTTTAGAAACTATTTTTACTTAAAAAGCTATTCAAACCTTTATTCCACTTTGTTTTCAAAAGAAAATGGTTCTTTGGAATTTTCAAGTAAAGACCTTTGCAAACAAATAGGCAAAGAAAATTTATGGTTTGAAAAAAATAAAGTATTTCTTTTCAAATTACAAGAAGAAACCACAAAAATTTTAGGAAAAAAAGGTTTCTTAAGTCACATATTGATTCACTTTGTTTTTACCAAGAAAATAAACTTTTATGAATAATTTCTATGAAGCATGAGAAAAGAATGAGAAACGTCAAGAAAAGATTTTAAAACAAATAGACAAACAAGATTGTACAAGAAAAGTAAATAGAAATAATAATGTATTTTCTAAAAACTCCAAATTAGTATTAGTATAGAAAACTTCGAAAATTTATTTCCAAAAAGGTTACTTAGATATATATATATATATATATATATAGATAAGCTAATATGAAACATTTTCATAAGTAAAAAGAAACAACATAATCATTTCAAGAAGTTTACCATCATGGAAATTTTGTAAACTATGTTTTCCCAAAACAACTTCAAAACCGACATGATTTTCTTAAGAAAAAATAAAGGGGCAACAAAACACTTGAGCATGAATGAATATGAGCTAAGTAGTCATCAAAAGAGAATTTTACTATATAGATAACTAAGTATTTATCAAGCAAAATCTTGATTTCTTGAACCAAAGATGTTTTATAAATCCGTTGTAAATTTTGTCACCACTATTTCGGAGCCTATGGCTTTGTTTGATGGAAATAATTTTAGAAATGGGTAGATTTTTTCGAGTAGGTAGAAATCGGTATATTATATGCGCGATTTCGAGTTAAAATGACCAAGTGATGACCATTTTAAGTTGGAACATTCCTTTATATGACGTTAACGTTCTTTTGACATTGTTTTGTCAAAATTCAAGAAAAACTCATTGTGGGTATTTTCTTTGGCTAGGTGACCCCGAGGAAGGATTCCTTTACCCCGAGGCTTTTCACGACTAAGTGGAGTGTGTGAACGACTCACCCGCATAGAGGAATAGTCACCATGGCATCGTGAGTTTATTTCCATTAAAAGCTATACTTGTTGTGCTTGTAAATTAGTTGCATTAGAGTAGGAAAAAGATAAACCGATACGTATGTAAATAATTCTTTGAAAGAATTTTAAGAATATCGAAGTCAAAATTGTTTTAAATGGTTGTTTTAGTATAATATTGATTTGTATGAAATTCCTTGATCGCCTTAAATCTGACAATAATTGTGCTATGACCTTTAAATAAATGAATTCATGCATACCACGAAGTGAGTCACATTGCATTTTGGGTTATTATCCTTGGGTGAGAAGGATAGTAAGCTCATGTCTAAAGCAACACATGGCGGGAGATCCGAAAGCGATTGCTTGGCGGCTTAATGGAATATGCTTGGCGGTAGATTCGAAAGTAAGGTCAATCAAGTAGATTCGGAATGCTTGGCGATGAGTGCTCGCAAGCATGAAAACTTTTTATTTAAAACTACTTGAATTGAGGTTATGTATCACCAAACCCCGAATGGAGGGCGCAAATCCATTCAACATATAGTACCGGAAAGCTTATGCTTGTTTGCCCACGTGCTTGTGCATTGCATTTGTTTGATTAAATCAACTTGTTTGAATATTGTTACAAGAAGTTATTTATGGAAATAGTTCTCACTAAGCCTATTAGCTTATACTCCGATAGATATCTTTTGCAGTTTCCTTACTTATGGTTAAGGCCACGAGGACCCTGCGGGCAGGTAATCTCTTTTAGATAATAGATAAAAGTGAAGCATTAGTATTAATGTACAAATATCCATGTATTAGATTAGTTATCAAATGAAATGTCCCTAAGTTCGTAAAGCCATTGATATGAAGGAATGATTATTATGAAATCCTCTTTTCTTAAATATGTTATTTATATCCTCTTAAACTACATAATTCCATACATGGTCCTCTAAAGTTGTGAAAGTACACCTTACACTTAATATAAAAGCTTTTGAGAATGGCTAAGGTTGTCATACTTAAGCTTTAATATTGAGCGTGGCGGACTGTCACGTTTAGGGTACCCATTGGGGCGTGACAGGCTTGCCTCGGCCTAAGCCAAATGAAATCGTGCTGCAACAAGTAAACACTATCTGGGCGTAAGCTAACTAGCTTAGTGAGTAAGAACTTCCATACAACAATTAAGACAAATCAATCAAGCAAGTGATTAACCAAGCAAGTGGAATGCATCAAGCAAATGAGTTAAACAAACATATGACAACCGGAAATCATATGTGGATGGACTTACTGTCACGCCCCGAAGGGTACCCTGAACGTGGCAG
The DNA here is from genome assembly GCA_024138025.1 of Combretum micranthum. NCBI lineage: Eukaryota > Viridiplantae > Streptophyta > Magnoliopsida > Myrtales > Combretaceae > Combretum > Combretum micranthum. The sequence continues at coordinate 96,264 of JAMXBD010003737.1, read as the reverse complement.
TCCGCCGTACACAATATTAAAGCCTAAGAATGACCACTTCAGTCACGCGAAGGCTTCCATACTATGTACAAGGCGTCTAACACATAAAGGAGACACATCGGAATGATACATTTCATGTTGATACAAATGAGTAACAATGTAAAGGAAATACAAGTTTACTATACTTCAGATACAAATCACTACATTTCATATACGGATCACTATCCTTCAAAATACAAATCATTTAACTCCAAATACATTTGTCCATAGGCTTCCCTACATAAAAATATTACAAGGCAGCTCATAAAAATCTAGTGGATAACTTCAAACATCCATATATCCTGCCAGAATCCCGAAGCCATTCCCGGCTCCAACCAATTCGGTCCCCACTTTGCATCCTTGAAACAACCTGCTCATTTAATTAACTATTGGGGTATAAGCTACACTAGCTTAGTGAGATTCATTTCCGCAATGATATACTCAATTGTAAAATATACAAACAAGTTTATTTAAACAATCATATGAATGCACAAGCACGTGAACATACAAGCATATGACTTTCCGGTAGCCATATGTGAATGGATTTACGCCCTCCATTCGGGGTTTGGGTGGTCCATGAACATGCAACCACAATTCCAATATTTTCTCTTGTGGTTTATAGTGTCTGCTCCACTGCCATTAACATAAGCGACCTCATAGGCCCTTGATGTTAACGAAGGTGGTCCTCCACCTGTTTATATGTATTGGTTTATAGTGTCTACCACTGCCCGTTAACTTAAGCGACCCTGCAGATCCTTAACGTTAACGAAGGCCCGCTGCCTCCCGATCATACTTTTGTTCCCACCAAAAGCATTCTCGTAATGCAATGTGACTCACAGATGATATGCATGTACAATTTATTTATAGAATCGTAGCAAGTTCATTATGCAAATTAAGAGCGATCATAGAGTATTTCAAACAATCCAAGTCTATACTAACTCATACAATATTATTTCAACAAGTCTCATCTCGATATACTTATCATTCATTCTACATGAAAATTTCATTTCTCATCAACAATTTTATCTTTACCTAAATCTAGTGCTACTACAATTACAAGCACACTCAATGAGCATAATTACTCAGGAAATGAACTCACACGGCCATTGGATCACCGGTCTTCTAGTAATAATCCGGTGGTAAAGAGTCAACGTTCACGGGTTCACCTAATCACATAAGAAATACTCTAATGAGTATTCTACCATCTAAGGATACTAAAACTCTAAGAAAACTTAGCGAAATAAAAATTCGCGTCATTTTCGAAGTCCCGATTTAAAATGGCCATAACTTGGTCATTTTAACTCGGAATCTCGCAAATTTTATATCAATTTCTATCTACTTCGGAAGAGCTTTCTAAATACGAAGTTTAAGTCAAGTTTTGAAAATATCTAAGCCTCGGAATTGAGGGATCAGATCTGTACAGCGGGTTTATCAATTCCAAAACTGCGGTTTTCATGAATGCATTTGAGATTCCTAAGTATGAAATGAAACTAAATGCAATGGTAATGATTTTCCCTATCATGAATGTCATGATATGAACTCTAATGAGCCTAAGTTCTTATAACTTTTTAGACGTAAAGAATTTAAATAAACTTTTTCCTAGAAAATCATTTCATGCTATTGTTTAACAAATAAGATTACCACACTTGGTCACACTTACTTATTACAAGGATTTTCTTTGGGAAAACTCCATTTTGTTTAAAGAAATTTTGACCCTTATTTAGTTATATCCTAAGGCCTTTATTTCTTTAATAAAATCTTCATTTGTAAACTTTTAAGTGGGTCTTCTACTAGAGGGTTTCCAAAAATCCGAATTTAGAAAACTTTATTTTCAAGTTGATTCCCTTAAGGAAAATGTACTTATACTCAAAACTTTAAGTATTTATTATACCTATACCCTAGGACTTCATTTATTTAAGAAAATACTATTTTGAAGTTGGAAAAATAGTGTTTTCTAACTATACATCCATTATTACGATTTGGCTTTCAAGACTTTTCACCCAAAATTTCTTTTAGACTTCCTCTCTTGTTTTAAATAATTTCTTTAGTAAAAACTCATTTAAACTCATGAAAAACATCATCAAACATTATCTATCACCTATAGGCTTCATTTTTCTTGAAAAATACATGTTTGGAAGTTGATAAAAGTGTTTTTAACCTGGTTTCTAAAGTCATCCGAATTTACACAAGTTTATTTCTTGAAAAGTGTTTTCCTTTTTGACTTTATTAACTTATCTAACCATAGATCTACATACTAGGAAGGTGATTTACTAAAGACAAAAGCATTAAAGACCATGAATGCACATAAACTCAAAATGAAGATGAGATCTTAAATGTCTACATGAATAAGAGTAGTAAAATGATAGATCTACTATATCAAATGCTTAAATGAGTTTTGAAAACAAAAACTATATTTTTACAAAAGATCTTTAGTTCAAAATACTTTTTGATGGATGAACATAAAGCTTTTGGCATAAAAGCTCCTTTAAATGGTAGATCTATTTTGTAATGGTTCGGTATTCTTGTTTTGATCTTTCCTTGACCCTAGCAAAAGCTCATGGGGTCCTTTGGTTGAAAATATCCAAGAATCACTTAGCCATAACAAAGATCTAAAGGTGGAAGGAGGTAAAAGCTTACTTTTGAAGACAAATAGAAGATGAAGAGAAATGGAAGTTGTGTGTGTGTGTGGGGGGCATAGAACTTTCGGCCAAGAGAGGAAAAGGAGAGGTTTTGAGAGCTTTTCCACTTTGTGAAGTTGTAAAATGAGTGAATGAAGGAAGAGAGAGAAAACATAGCTTATATATAAAGTGGAATTAGGTTAAATGGAGTTAGATTAAATAAAAAAAAAAATTTGCAAAATGGACATGGGAGGGGGGACTATTCACGCCGGCACTATTCATGGAGGAGGGAAGAAGTTTGAAAAACTTTTACTTTATTTGATTGATTTAACATGATGTTTGACTTGTCATAATTTGTATAAAAGTTAAGGGACAAAAAAGTTATGGAGAAAAGAGAGTAATTTGAGTGATGGTAAGGGTTTGAAATGGTAGAGTATGCTAATAGGTAGACTAGGTAGTATAGGTGGTACTTTTTGAATAGTAGTGAATAGTTGACAAGACAATTTAATTTCCGGTAGTAATGAAATACGAATAAAAAGGTTATAACTGTATTTTTCGTAAGCCGGAAAATTATGAAAAATATATTTTTGAAATCCTTATTTTATTTCGATTCAAATGAGTTTCATAAGGAAAGTTTTGAAATTCTAGTTCCGGGCACGCTTTTCTATAATGGGTCTCGGGATGACCTGGAGTTGAAATTTTCTCAAAATCTGATCTTTTCTTGGTTTGAAATATAATCAAGAACTATATTCAAAATTAATTTTGCTTATAAAAGTTTCTTATTTGGAAATTAAGGAAAAGCCGGATTTAGGGTTTCTAGGTCTTTCTCATAACGCTTTGAACTAAACCGGTTTAGGGTTTCATTTTCTGGTTTTCGAAGTTTACTCGATTACTAGGAAACTCGGGGTATATAAAAAATAATAATAATAATAAAATTGTGTAATGAAATAAAATGGATAGTGCAAAAGACTAATCCATTACTGATAGAAATGAAAATACGGTAAAAAGGTTATAACTGTAACTTTTATAACCCGAAAAATTATATAACTGATATATTTAGAAATCTTATAAAATTACGAGTCTAACGGTACTAATGGTATATTTTTGATATCTCGAGCCCCGGGACACGCTTTTCAAAGTCTGTATCCGAACGGGTTCGAAATAGGTCAAAAATTTACCAATCTGATAATTATAAACGAACTTATATTACTATAAGTTATTCTATATATTTAAACTACATCTCGGCCTCTAGGGTTAGGGGCGCTAGATTGCTTGACTTACACTATTGTATTCCGGTTAGGGTTTCTGGGTGATTTTTCCGCTTTAGACCTTTGCCAATTTGGAAACTGATATTTATGTTTATATAACATATTTAATTTGAGAATTTTATTTTAAATTTTATTTTTGCAAGTATTTAATAACTCTTAATGTTTTCGGAATTCTTTAATTGGGTTTCATTTCCGAAAGTTAATCATTATTTACTTTTAATAATTTGTTTTTGGGTTTTATATTACTCGATTTTACAAGCCGGAGCTAAATATGAAATTTTTCGTACGTTGTGGTTTTGAATTTGAAAACCACTGAGTTCTTATTTTATTGTTTAAAGATTTTCATTTTCTCAAGATTGAGAAGTTTTTGAATTCTTTCGTGATTTAAGACTTGTCAAAATTCGGTTTTAATTTGGAGTGATTTTTAGGGTTTATTTTCAAAGTTCATTTTGAAATTATTTATTGAAATTTTCCGGGGCTTACACTTACGCCCTCCATCCCGGGTTAGCAGATTAATGAATCCTGTGGTATGATGCCGTTTAAGCTCACGGTTAACTGAACAATAATTCGTTTTATGGATCACGATTAACCAAAAATTTCGTTTTATGGATCACGAAAAACCAACCAATGCTAATGCTCCTCCCCATTGTGATATGAATGAATTCAATTATGTTTGAAGTCCAATAATCAATTAATCCAATTCTTTAGGTGACCAACAATTATTCGCAGACAAACAACATAAATTCCCGCTAAACAAGTAGTAGCTTAACACCTGGTTTCGATATTCCTTAAATTCAACTTCACATATCACAATAGACAAGTATATAATTCCCATATACCTCATCATGCATAATCATTTTATCTTTGCCTAAACAACAAATGCTACTAGTATTACAATCACAAACAATAATTGAGAACGGAAGTAATACTCATTCGGCCATTGGATGCCGGTCTTTTAATAGTAATAGTCGGGAGGTAGGGTGTGGTCTTGCTCGGGATCACCTACCAAATGAGAATAATCCTAATAAGAATCTCATCATTTAACTAATCCAAGCTATGCATCTAAACTGGATGAATTCGGAATTTTCGCTTTGCGGAAGTTCCAACTTAAAACGGCCATAACTTGGTCATTTTAACTCGGAATTTCACAAATTTTATATCGATCTCTACCTACTTCGAAAGATCTATCTATTTCTAATTATTTCAAGTTTTGAAAATAGTAATGTCATGGAGCAGTAGGATCAGATCTGTTCCGTAACTTCCCCTTTTCCGAAAAATTGTTTCGCTTTTGATAAAAATGTTCCTAGTTGATGATTCATGTATAGGTGTATATGAATGAATTCCTAATATGAATATCATGTAATGAGCTCAATATATGCATGGTTTTGATGATCTTTTGATGATGAACTTCTTATGAACTCCAATTTATTAAGAACTCCATAATGGTCACTTATAAAAAGCTATTCTTTCCAACTTTACATTCCCTAGGGTTTTTATGATTTTACTCTTAGAATTTACTTGTTATCTAAATAAAAATGAGTTCTCAATATCTATACTATTCATGACCTTCATTTATGCATAAAAATCCACACTTTTCATTGGGTAAATATGTTTTTAAACAATCTACTCACAAAAATCTGAATTTTGTAAATTTCCTTTTCTTACATTTTCTTTATGACAAAACTTGTTTAATGCATCAAAAATTAAAGCTTCATTATATCCATTATCTAAGGACTCCATTTGACTCATAAAACATGCCACCTAAGCTTGGATACTAAGTGTTTATGTAGGCATCATCCTAAAATACGAATTTGACTTCTAATCACTATCTCAATATTTTTCATTCTAATCTTCACTACTTGTTTTACATTTTTTTCTCATGCCTAAACTCATCTAAACTTCTTAAAATCATTCCTTAAGGACATCTATTACATACACCTTCCATTTTTTATGAAAAATAGGAGTTTTAAAGTGATTTAAGTGGTGTTTAAGGTAGGGTTCCAAAATCATCCGAATTTCTAACTAAGCATTTCTAACAAAACCTTTTCTTTTTCAATTTTCTTGCCTTCTATACATGAAGATCTACCCTCTAACATATCTATACATAGACAAGGCTACATTTTCATGATCATCAATGCATGAAAATCAAAATAAACATATGGACATGAATGTAGATGAAGATATAAATGTTTAAACACTAGATCTACTAAATATAATGCATGAATCATGAGTTTCATGGCATGAACATAAATATCTATGCAAGATCTCTACTTTACATGCATGAACAAGATGATATTTCAACAAAAACTCTTTCAAACACTAGATCCACTTCTTGTGATGGCTTGAGATTCTTGTAGTAGTGTTTTCATGTCCCTTGCACATGCTCATTGGGATTAAAGGTAGAAAACACATAAGAATGATCTTGCCATTACAAGATTTAGGACTAACAAAGCTTGGAATCATCATTTAATGGATGATTTAAAGGAGAAAAGAAGATGAAACAAGCTTGTGGAGGAGTGCATGTGTGTGTGTCACGGCATGCTAGAGGAGAGAAGAGAGAGTTTTTCAACCTTTTCAAAATTTTTGAAGAGTGAAAATGAAGAGAAAGTGAACATTAGCTTATATATTACATGCATTAGGGTTTAATTGAATAAAATTGAGTAAAATAAAACAAAATGAGAGGGAAAAATAAGGGGGGGGGGGGGGGGTGTGTGGGGGGAGGGGTGGGCTCCAGCCATGAGGGGGGTATGTGTGTGTGTGTTTGAAATTTGTTAAATTTGTAATTTATGTAATTAAAATGTAAGAAATGTAATAATTATTTAGGAAACAAAAATTCTTGGAAAAAAAAATTGTAATGAGTAGTTGTAAGGATGTAAGAATAGGGTATGGGTAGTGTGTAGTGTAGGTTGTACTTGTGAATAGAAGACAAGACATCTACTTTACCGGTTGTAATGAAAACACGGGAAAAGGCTATAACTGTAATTTTTATAATTCGGAAAATTATAAAATTGATATTTTTTGAATCCTTATAAAATTACGGTTCTAATGATATTCCAAAACATTTTTCTGAGTTCATGGTCCCGAGGCACGCTTTTCTATAATTGAGCTTGGGAAGGCCCAGAATTGAAAATTTCCCGAATTTAAAACTTTTAAAGGTCTAGAATATAATTTAGAACAATATTCATATTCATTTACTTTATAAAACTTATTTTATTATGAAACCGAAGGAAAGCCGGATTTAGGGTTCCTAGGCTTCTCTCACTAAACTTAAACTAGTATGGATTAAGGTTTCTCTTTTCAACTCCTGGGGTTTACTTAACTACTGAGAATACCGAGGTTTACAACCTCCCCACCTTAAATAGAGTTTTGTCCTCAAAACTGAACTGACGTACCTTGTTCCTCAAATAACTCGGGGTATTTCCTTCAGATCTCCTCCTCAACTTCCCAAGTTGCTTCCTCAAAGGCATGATTCCTCCACAACACCTTAACGTAGTAAATGTCTTTGTTCCGTAGCTTTTGAGTTTTCGTGTCCAATATCTTCACTAGGTGTTCTTCGTATGTCAAGTTTTCCTTCAATTGGATCGGTTCCAATCCTAGGATCCTTTCTGGGTCAGCCACATACTTTCTCAATACTGACACATGGAATACGTTGTGGATCCCGGATAGGTTTGGTGGTAAAGCTAGTCGATATGCCAGATCTCTGACTCTTTCTAAGATTTCGAAAGGTCCAATATATCTCGGGCTCAACTTTCCTTTTGTACGCATTCTTTTAATACTTTTAATCGGACTTATCTTCAGGTACACATGGTCACCTACTTGAATTCGAGTTCTCTCCTCTTTAGGTCTAGCCAGCTCTTTTGCCTGTCCTAAGCCTCTTTCATTTTCCGCTGGATTATCCTCACTTTATCGGCAGCTTCTTGTACCAATTCCAACCCAATAGATATCTTTTCCACTTCATCCTAAAACAGAGGGGATCTACAGCGTCGTCCATACAGAGCTTCATAAGGCGGCATCTGAATAGTTGAGTGATAGCTGTTATTGTAAGCAAACTCGATTAGGTGCACATGACTATCCCAACTCCCTTTGAATTCCAAGGCGCATGCCCTCAACATGTCTTCTAGGGTTGGATCGTTCGCTCAGACTGTCCATCGGTCTGAGGGTGATAGGCCGTACTAAAATGCAACTTGGTGCCTAAACTTTTGCAGACTTGTCCAAAACTTAGACACAAATCTTGAGTCTCTATATGAAATAATCCCTGCAGGTATGCCATGTAACCGTACGATCTCCCGGATGTAGATCTTGGCCAACTTTTCCATTGAATAAGTCATATTTATGGGTAAGAAGTGTGCCGACTTGGTTAACCGATCCACTATTACCCATACCGCATCACAACCAGAAGGAGTTTTGGGAAAACCACACACAAAATCCATAGATATCTTATCCCACTTCCACTCGAGAATAGGTAAAGGTTTTAACAATCCACCCGGCCTTTGGTGCTCTACCTTCACCTGCTGGCAAACCGGGCATTTCATCACATAATCTGCCACATCTCTCTTCATGCCGTTCCACCAATAGCGACTTTTCAGATCTTGGTACATCTTGGTACCTCCAGGATGTACAGTATAACCCGGAGTTATGAGCTTCACTCATTATTTCCCTCCTCAACTCTTCGTCTTCTGGTACACATAGTCTTCCTTTCATTCTGATCACATCCTCATCATCTATTACAAAGTCAAGGTACTTTCCCACTTGGGTTTCCCTTTTTATCTTTTGTATCACCTCATCGTACCTTTGGGCTTCTTTGATTCTCTCTATTAGGGTCGGTTCCAGTGCCAGATTGGCCATCTCGAGCTCAGCACTTTGGTCTATGAACTCAATCTTTAACTTCTCAAAATCCTTAATCAGATCCCTTTGACTTGTGATCAAGGCGCTACTTCCCCATGATTTTTCCAACTTAGGGCATCCGCGATTGCATTAACCTTCCTTGGATAGTAATTTATTCCCATATCATAATCTTTTATCAGTTCTAGCCATCTCCTTTGTCTCATATTAAGTTCCTTTTTGTGTGAACAGATATTTAAGGCTTTTATGATCCGTGTATATCTCACACCTTTGTCCATATAAATAATGTCTCCATAGTTTCAAGGCGAAGACAACCGCGCCAACTCCAGATCATGTGTAGGGTAGTTCTGCTCATGGGGTCTCAACTGTCGAGAAGCATATGCAATAACTTTCCCTTGCTGCATTAGTATACATCCAAGGCCATTCCTCGAGGCGTCGCTATGCACTGTATAGGACTTTTCGGGTGGTAGAATCAAAATTGGTGCCGATACAAGTCGCCGTTTCAATTCCTGAAGCTCTGTTCCCTCTTATCTATCCAAACAAATTTCTCATTCTTTTGAGTTAATTGAGTCAGTGGCTTGGCTATACTTCGAGAAATCCTTCACAACACTTGCAATAGTAGCCAGCTCCCAAGAAAACTCTTACTTCAGTAAACGTTTGCGCGCGTTTCCATTCTACTACCACCCTTTTTTCGGGTCAACTGATATCCCATCACCGGTTACTACATATCCAAGAAAAGATATTCTGTCCAACCAAAAATCACATTTGGACAATTTGGTGTACAGCTTGTTGTCCCTTAAGGTTTGCAACGCCAAACGAAGATGTTCTCCGTGTTGCTCCTTGTCTTCGAATATATTAGGATGTCGCTATGAAGACTATCACACACTTATCCAAAAGTGGCTTATAAACTCTGTTCATAAGTCCATAAATGCAGCTGGTCCATTAGTCAGCCCGAACGACATCACTTGAAACTCGTAGTGTCTATAACGAGTACGAAAAGCGCCTTTGGTACATCCCTTGGTTTTATCCTCAACTGATGGTATCTCGAACGCAAATCAATGCGTGAAAAACAACAAGCCTTGCAGTGATCGAACAAATCATCAATTCTTGGTAGAGGGTATCGATTCTTGATGGTTACTTTATTCAACTCACGATAATCGATACACAGTCTCATTGACCATCCTTCTTCTTTACAAACAAACAGGTGCGCCCACAGCGACACACTTGGTCTTATGATATTTTTGATCCAAAAGTTCTTGCAATTGTGTCTTTAACTCCTTTAACTCAGCCAGTGCCATCCGTATGGTGCTTTGGATATCGGTTCGGTATTTGGAGCTAAAACAATCTCAAAATCGATTTCTCTTTTTGGTGGTAATCCCGGAAAAGTTTCTGGAAACACATCCAAATATTGCTTTACCACCGGTATATCCCTTTCTTCACGAGTTTTCTCTTCATCGAAACACCTTCAATCTGTATTATCTCTTCATCCTTCATCATCAACTCAAAAGAGTTTAACCCAAACCTTTTTGGGACTAGGGTTTCTCCCACAAATTCTACCTTTCTCCCGATTGATCATAGAAACACACTGTCCTCTTTGGCAATCCACTATTGCTTTCACCTTACTTTGCCAACTCATCCCAAGGATAACTTCATATTTACTCTTTCCAATATTATTAGATAACTTTTGGAGTAGTACCGTGAATTTCCAATGGGCAGTCCTTTATCAATTCTTGGGTTGAGACAACGCTTCCAGTAGGCGTCTTAATCCTTAGACTAGCATAGTTGTGGCTATAGGTAATCCAAGTTGGTTAGCCAAACTAGTGGTGACGAACGAATGTGTTGTCCGTGTCAAATAAAACATAAGCCTCCTTGCTATTCACCCGAATGTGCCTGAGGTCAACAAACATCTATCACTTATCAACCTTAAAACACTCTCAATGCTACCTACAAGGGGTTCTTACTTCCAGCTTTCCCATAAGCATATTAAATTCCATTCAGACAACAATTCAATTTAGTAAATTAAAATTTTTAACTTAAGAGGGTTTCCGTTACTAACCTGTCACCAGGTCGCCATCCGCACTGTCACTTTGATCCAAAGTTGCCAATTCCACTTCCTCATCCTCATCTTCCTCCACCATCCATTGGCCTTCGAAGTTATATAACCTCATCATGCATTATCGATGCTGGGCGGCTCCCACTTTTATTCCCGACCTCATGGGGTTGGTATTGCTCGAAGTCCTAAAGGGTCGAGCAGGGAACATTCAGAGGCTAAGTGCCCCTTCTCCTTACAAATAAAGCAAGTCACGGCCAGCTTCTTCTGGCACGTATAAACCATATGGCCAGCATCGCCACAGAAATAACATTTGTTCTTCAACAACTGGCATTGCTTAGGAGCATGCGTCCCCTTACATTTCCAGCATGTGACATTGGCCTTAATCTGGGTCGGCTTGCTACTAGACTCATCCTTGAACCCCTCGTACGGTCTGTACCTCTTTCCTTTGAATCCTGAACTCGAGGCATCAAACGGTGTCACACCCCGAAGGGTACCCTAAACGTGGCAGTCCGCCGTACACAATATTAAAGCCTAAGAATGACCACCTCAGTCACGCGAAGGCTTCCCTACTATGTACAAGGCGTCTAACATATGGAGGAGACTCATCAGAGTAATACATTTTACGTTGATATAGCTTGAGTAACAATGTAAAGGAAATACAAATTTACTATACTTCAGATACAAATCATTAAACTTTAATTACACTTCATCAAAAGATTCTACTACGTAAAACTATTATAAGGCAAATGATAAAACTAACTGGTAACTTCAAACATTCATGTTCTTTGCTGAAATCCCGGAGTCATTCCCGGTTCCAACTAATTTGGTCCCCACTTTGCATTCTTGAAATAACCTACTCATTTAAACAACTATTGAGGTATAAGCTACACTAGCTTAGTGAGAATTCCCTTAGTTTTGTACCATAACAAACAAGTTAAAATCAGTCATATGCTATGCATGAACAAACACGTGAGCAAGCAATTATGCATGGGTATCCAGAACCCACACACAGAATGGATTTACGCCCTCCGTATCTAGGGTTAGGGATGTTATTGAAGTCTACACGACTGCTGCTAGTCCCCAAGCCCTCGGCTCATAGCACTCGCCTCGGCGAGGCTCACACATGGAATGCATCCCCGATGCGCCTTAGTTTCCTATGAATGAGCTCTGATCTCGGGTCTCATTATCCAAACAAGTCCTCGAACCATACCGATCGTCCGATGCGATGCATGATCAATTTACTTTTTGCTTAGTTCAAAATATTTATACATTCTTTAGAGTGACCATCCAATATCATACACATAATAGAAATAATATGACGGTGCAGTTATCCAGTCAAATCGTGGTTTCGATATGCTTTAGTATTCTTTGGCATACATTCATCACAATCTCAACATATATCCCATCCCCATTCATATCGATTTTTATCTTATTCCTATAATTCTAATGCAACTAACTACAATCACAATCAAGGTAACAAAATAAGGAGAAAACTCACTCGGCATTGGATCACCGGTCTTCTAGTAATAGTAATTCAGTGGCAGGGAATCGTCGATCTCGGGATTCCTAAAAGGAAGAAATACTCTAATAAGTATTTCATCACTTAACTAATCCAAACTATCTCATTCAAACTATCAAATTCACAATTCGCATCCTAAGCGGAAATTCCAACTTAAAACGGCCATAACTTGGTCATTTTAACTTGGAATCTCGCAAATTATATATCGATTTCTGTCTACTTCAAAAGATCTATCTATTTCTAATATTATTTTCAAGTTTTGAAAACTTTGAAGCTTCGAAAAGGTCGGATCAGATTAGGGAAGCAACAATTTCGATTTCCGAAAATAGCTTTGTAAATGTTTGTAATGTTCCTATTATATAAATTAGCTATACATGCAATATGAGTGATTTCCTAACATGAATGGCATGAATTTAGTTTCATGTATACATGATCTTGATGATTTTTGGTAAAAGAAAATTTGGAACTCCTTATTTTGCAAGATTTCAACTATAACTACTTTTTGAAAAATCTAGTTTTCTAACTTTGATTATTTCCATTTTTTTTTTATTTATTACTTAAGAAAATATAATTATTTTTGTTAAAATTGAGTCTTCATTATATATATTACTTATGACCTTCATTTCTACATAAAAATTTCCATTTTACACTTTGTAAATATGTTTTTCAATATGATTTACTCAAAAATCCGAATTTGGTAAAAAATTGGTTTTTGAGTGATTCCTTTGGGAAAAACTTATTTAAAGCATTAAAATTTAAGGCTTTACTATATCAATTACCTAAGGACTTCATTTAACACATAAAACTTGCAATTTGAGCTCAAATACTAAGTGATTACATATGCATCATCACAAATTACGAATTTGACAATTTGATCACTAACTCAAATTTTTCCATTTTAATTCCATTACTTGTTTTACACCTTACTCATGCCTAAACTCATTTTAACTTGTAAAAATCATTACTTAATGATATCTATTACCTATATACTTCATTTTTTCACATAAAACATGAGTTTTGGAGTTGATACATGGGTTCTAAAAATTGGTCTTGGTTGGGATCCGAATTTACAAAATTCATTTTTGGTTATATCTTTTGATACAATCTATCTAAGCTCATGAAAATCCATTCCTTACATATCCTATTCTAAGAGCCTTTCATTTCTTAAATAAAAACTTCATTTTTGAGTTGGTAAACATGTTTTTAAAATAGGTCTTGGCCAAAATCCGAAAGTAGAATTTTTATTTTGAAAATCACTTTTGATTCTTGTAAAAAGAAGTCTTGATGATATACATATATTAAGCCTTCATTTTCTTAAGTAAAAATTACATTTTGACACTTGAAAAATGGTTTTTAAATATTGGTCTTGCCAAAATACGAATTTCACTACACATAATATGAACATATATCTAAATGAAACCCATGAAAATAATCTTTAAACTCATAAATCTAAACATTGCTCATCAAAATTACTCATTTATATTATCTATACCCTAAGCCCTTCATTTTAAATGAAAAATACACATTTTGAAGTTGAAAAATAACTTTTCTAAATATGGTTCCATTTTCATCCGAATTTTTAAAAGTTGTCTTTATTGAAAATAAAACAGATCTTGAGTTTCCTACAATTTTTCTATCATCATCATGCTATAGCAAGTCATCCATGAACATAAAACAAAGTTTAAGGCATTTTATGAACTCAAAAGTCTAGATCTAGTTTTCGAAACTAGTTTTAAATGCATGAACACATGTGGATGATGGATCTATGTATAAATCATAAGAAATAACAAAAATAACAACTCAAATAACTAGATCTATGGCATAAACGAAAATCAAAGCAACAAAAATTTAGATCTACAAAATATATCAATTTTAAACAAGAAAATAATTGAAATACAAGATAATAAAAGTAGAGAAAAGGAGTGTTTCATTTTTGGCATTTCATCTAAGCTTTTAAGCTTATGGAAGGTCACTTGAGGCATGAAACCTTTATTACACTTTACCTATACCACCTATGGAAGCTTAAGAAGAATGTTTGCTTAAGAAATCTTCAAGAAATATGTGTGGGAGCTCCAAAAAAAATATAGGGGCAACAAGTTTCCTTGCAAGAACAAGAGAGAAAGCAGAAAGAAAGAGAGGAAAAAGAGAGGAAAAGAAGGAGTAAAAGAGATAGGGTTTCAAATGAATGAAAATGATAAATGGAAGGCATTAAATGGAGAGAGGAGGGTATCAAATGAAAAGAAAAAAAATAAAACAAGGGCAGAAATTGTGAGGTGCTGCAGTGAAATGGGGAAGAGAGAGAGAGAGTGTTTTGTTGAATTTTGACTCGAAATTAATTTGTGTAATAAATGTGTACGTGTAGCTTCTTTAAGAAGGAGTGAAAAAAATAATTAATTTGGTCAAAATGGAGTAAATGAAGGACAATGGCAGCCATAAATAGGGTCAAAAATCTGCCATGAATTGATATAATAAAGTATAAAAAGATTGAAGTGAAAAAGAAGTGATGTGCGAAAGGTGTACTTGAAAGTATGGGTTGTAAGAGTACTTTTTTTAATAAATAAAATTCCAAATAATTGTAGCAGATTTTTCATAATTAAAGTTAAATAATTATTTGAATTATTTAGTATTTTGACAAATATGTTACCGGTATGATCAAAATACGCGAAATATGGGCTATAAATAATATTTTTATAACCCGAAAAATTCTAAAAAATTATTTTATGAAAATAAAAATATTTTTCAAATATTTTTCAATTATTAAGTTATTTTATTTTATATTCAATATCGGGTCTTAAACAGAATCTAATCCCGTAAAGACCCGAAACGAACTAGATTTTAGAAAAACAAAATTTTCTATAACATATAAAATATTTATCTAAAAATATAAGACTTTATAAGAATAATAAAATTTTGTAATAAAATAAAAATGAATAGTGCAAAAGACTAATCAATTACCGGTAATAATGGAAATACGATAAAAAGGTTATAACTGTAACTTTTATAACCCGAAAAATTATATAATTGATATATTTAGAAATCTCATGAAATTACGAGTCTAACGGTACAATTGGTATATTTTTTATATCTCGAGCCCCGGGACACCTTTTCAAAGTTTGTATCCGAACGGATTCGAAATAGGTCAAAAATTTACCAATCTGATATTTTTAAACAAACTCATAATACTATGAGCTATTCTACATATTTAAACTACATCTCGGTCTCTAGGGTTAGGGGCGCTAGATTGCCGGACTTACACTATTATATTCCGGTTAGGGTTTCCGGGTGATTTTCCGGTTTAGACCTTTGCCAATTTAGAAACTGATATTTATGTTTATACAACATATTTAATTTGAGAAATTTATTTTAAATTTTATTTTTGTAAGTATTTAATATCTCTTAATGTTTTCGGAATTCTTGAATTGAGTTATATTTTCGAAAATCAATCGTTATTTGCTTTTTAATAATTTGTTTTTGAGCTTTATATTACCCGTTTTTATAAGTCGGAGTTAAATATGGAATTTTTCGTACGTCGTGGTTTTGAATTTGAAGACCACTGAGTTCTTATTTTATTATTTAAAGATTTTCATTTTCTCAAGATTAAGAAGTTTCTGAATTCGTTCATGAATTAGGACTTATCGAAATTCGGTTTTAATTTGGAGTAATTTTTAGGGTTTATTTTCGAAGTTCATCTTGAAATTATTTACTGAAATTTTCTAGGGCTTACAAACGGCCTTTTTCCAAATACCCTCTTATCAGGTTCTTGGTATTTCCTTTTTCTGGCCCCTTCAATCACTCGGGCCTTCTCCACCATCTCAGGGTATGTCCTTACCCCAAACTCTTCCAATTTGATCCGCAACTCCTCATCTAAGCCACCCAAAAATACTTGCTTCTTCATCTCCTCACTATCCCTGAAAGACTCAGGTGCATATTGTAGCAAGTGGACGAACTCGATCTCATACTGTTCCACTGTTCTCCCCTTTTGTTTCATGTGGAGAAAGTCAACACTATACTTTACCCTCAAACTGGAAGGAAAGTAATTATCTAAAAATTCCCGGCGAAAAGATTCCCATGTAACCGGAGAGGTAAGCTTCTTCTCTTAGAGTCCCACCGGACCATAGCATTATATCTCAGCATATAAGTTCCATATTCTGCTTGTAAATAAGGAGGAATTTCATATGCAGCAAAAGATCACTCAATTTAAGCTAGCCAATCTTCGGCCTCGTCTGGTTTACCAAACGCTCCGTCAAAATACCGGTTACTCTTAATGAAATCCGGTAAGGAGCTTCGGTGAGGTCTTCTTATGGTGGAGGTGGTGGCATGGGCACATTATAGGAATGCTCCTCATGTGGAGCAGGTGCTTCAGCAGTCATTTCCCTGTGATCTGCGAGTGGCGGGTGTGGAGCAGAATCCGGGACACTCTGTCCATGGTGCGGGTTCTGAACCGGGTTTTGATTTTGGATAAACGTATTCAAGAGATTGGCAAATTGTCCAATCGCATTTAACACATCACCCTGCTGATTCTGAGGTGCTACTCTTTACGGATTTGGTTGAGGTCCGGCCGGTTGGTCGGCTTCATTCGGGAGGGATTCCTGCTCCCGGTTCCTAATCGATCGGTTTCGTCTGTTTACACATCGTTTAATAAATTTTAGTATTTTTAGAACGTTTTCGATTTTTAGAGGAATTAATTCTATTAAACCAGGTTCACAACTTTGCAAGAATTTTGGGAAATCAAATTTCAAAAAGGAATAAATCTCACAAGTTTCATATAATCATAAAAGGCGACAAAAGAGTTCATAAATAGAGAAACAAGTTGCAGCCTCACAACAATGACATGAATGAATGAATGCTCATGCAGTTTATATGTGATTAATACTCTTTATGTCTAATGTCTATCATGCATGCTTCCCACAACTTCTTTCTTTTGAAATAGAAATGATCTTTCATTACTTTAGCGAGCCATACAAAATATTACATCAAAGATTTCTGTTCCCAAAATTTGGCTAGCTGCACTCTAGATCCGATTCTAAACATTTTCCCTATTCCTGAAAGCATAACAAAATACAGGGAAAAAGAAGGAATAAAATACTAGCTATCCTGAAATCCTAAGGCAAATTGGCATCCCGCATTGCTTACTACAAAATAAGGAAAACAAGGACTTCACTTGGACGGCCTGGGTTAGCTATCATCTCAGCCTTCACTCGTCACTAGAATCATCGGAGGTCGAACTAGGAGGCCGTCTCCTGCTAGAAGAACCACCATCGTCCTGTCGGACGAACAAACTAAGGTATTCCCTCGTAGTCATCCTCCGCTTCCTAGCAGGTCTGACTAAAGGCTCTTGGTCTTCGCTTTCTTTGTCACGCCCCAACGAATACCCTAAACGTGACAGTCCGCCACACTCAATATTAAAGCTTAAGTATGACAACCTTAGTCCTTTCCAAAAGCTTTTATATTAAGTGTAAGGCTTACTTTCACAACTTTAGAGGACCATATATGGAATAATGAAGCTTAAGGAGATATAAAAACATATTAAGAAAAGAGGATTCACAATGAATATTTGTTCATAGCAAAGACTATGCATACTTGGGAACAATTCCCTAAATTACTAAGCTATTATATAAATAATTGCATGCTAATACTATGATTTACTTTATCTAGAGTTCTAATATTCAAGAGGGATTACCTGCCCACATGGTCCACGTGGCCTTAGCCATAAGTACGGAAACTGCAAAAGGTAGCTATCGGGGTATAAGCTAATAGGCTTAGTGAGAACTATTTCCATAAATAACTTCTTGTAACAAGATTCAAACAAGTTGGTTAATCACACATATGTAATGCATCAAACACGTGGGTAAACAATCATATAGCTTTCCGGGAACTATATGTTGAATGGATTTACGCCCTCCATTCGGGGTTTGGTGATACTCAAAACAAGTAGTTTTAATAATAGAAAATTTAAGCTTGCGAGCACACATCGCCAAGCATTCAATAAAAACTTTTATACTTGCGAGCACACATCGCCAAGTATTCGAACCTACTTGATTTGACCTTGCTTTCGGATCAACCGCCAAGCATATTCCATTAAGCCGCCAAGCAATCGCTTTCGGATCTTCCGCCAAGTGTTGCTTTCGACATGAGCCTACTATCCTTCTCACCCAAGGATAATATCCCAACCATGTAATGTGACTCACTTCGTGGTATGCATGAGTTCATTAATTTATAAAGTCATAACATAATTACTTTCAACATTAAGGTGATCAAGGAATTTCACACAAATCAATATAAAACTAAAACAATCACTTAGAACAATTCGGGCTTCGATATTCTTAGAATTCTTTCAAGGAATTATTTTACATGCATATCGGTTTATCTTTTCTTAACTCTAGTGCATCTAATTTACAAGCACAACAAGTGTAGCATTTAATGGAAATAAACTCACGATGCCATCGTCGTCTATTCCTCTAAGCGGATGAGTCGTTCACACACTCCACTAGATCGTAATAGTTCTCGGGGTGGAGAAATCCTTCCTCGGAGTCACCTAACCAAAGGAAATACCCATAATGAGTTTTTCTTGAAGATTTTCTTGAATTTTGATAAAACAATGTCAAAGAACGTCAAAGTTCGTATGGAAGGATGTTCCAACTTAAAATGGCCATAACTTGGTCATTTTAACTCGGAATCGCGCATATAATATACCGATTTCTATCTACTCGAAAAGATCTACCCATTTCTAAAATTATTTCCCAAAAAAAGCCACATAGGCTCCGAAAAACTGGTGACAAAATTCACCACGGATTTTCAAGTAAAAACAACTTTGGTTCAAGAAATCAAAATTTGTTTGATAAATACTTAGTTATCTATATAGTTGGAAAATTCTCTTTTTATGACTATGTAACTCATACTTAAGCATGCTCAAATGTCTTGTTGTCCAAATTATTTTTCTTAAGTAAAACAATGTCGGTTTGAAGCTTTTCGGAAATTGTTTTTGTGAATTTCTTTGAAATGAATACCTTGTTTATTTTGTTTTCTAAAAATGTTTTATGTTGGTTTTATTTATCTTTTTCTAAGTGACTTTTGAAAATAGAATTTTCTACTTCTAAGTTAATAATAATATTTTTGAAGTTTTTCTAGAAAATATGCTTTTCCTTATTTTCTTGTGTAAATTCCTTTGTTTACTTTTTGGCAAAAATCTTTACTTGATATTTCTCATTCTTTTTCTCATGTCTCCATTTCCAAAAACAATTACCATGCATGAAAATTTGGTTTCCTTGTAAAAACAAAGTGGAACAATTAAGGACTTTTTGTAGAAAAACTAATTTCTATAATCTTATTAACTTTTTCTTGTAACTTGAAAAGTGAAAATTATTATTTTAAACCATAAATTTTCTTGCCTATTTAGTTTGCAAAGGTCTTTACTTAGAAATTTCCTAAGTCATCCATCTTATTTTCTTTCTTATGAAAAGAATCATTTTAACAAAAACATCTCCTTTTGAAAAACAAGGTGGAAATAATAAGTATCTTTGTAAAGCAAAAGTAGTTTATAAAATTATTGTAAGTTCTCTTTCTGGTAACATGAAAAGAAATGAGTTTGTTTTGTGTTGATTTTATACTTTACATAAACTTATTACTAAGTGACAAAAAGCCTTCTTTTATTAACTTTTCTTTAGAAAATAAAACTTTTGGACAACAATCTAAATGAACATGATTATGAGAATAATAATAAACAAAATAACATAAAGCATAAATAATAAAATCAAGTATTGGAGTCTTAGCTTTTTCAAGGCTCCCGGGACTAAGAAATAAACTAGTCCCATAAAGAAATAAAATGAAAGAAGAAAAACTTGTTTTGACTTGATTAGGACAAGTCTAAGACTAGAGACTAGTCTTATAAACAACTTGAAATAAATAAATTGCATTGAAGTAAATAAATTGCATGAAAGGTAAATAAATTGTAAGAGTATGAGCTTACATGCTCTAATTAGTATATATAGCTATATAGATATAATAGATAGTTATGAACATAAAAGAATCATAAATGGACATAAGAGGAGCATGAAGAATATATAAAGGAAACATGAACATAGAGGAATTGTGGTTATGAACAAAAACAAAGTATGAACCTATTGTTGCTTTCTTAACCTTCATGGTTTTAGAAAACATACACTAAGCTCATACTAAGTAGATGAACATGGAGACTTCTTGAAGAACTTTTACCTAAAGGAGATGAGCCTAAAGAGAACTTCTTGAAGAGCTTCTTGGAGAGAAATTCTAGAGAGATTTTGAGAGAGTAATTTTAGTATAGAAGTGGTGTGAAAGAAGTGAAAGAGGAGGGGGGTATTTATAGGAAAATGGGGAGTGATTTTTGTGTGATTAAAATAAATGCAAATTAAAACAATTGAGAGGGGAGAGAGAAGAGTGGCGCCACATATTGAGAGGGAGGGAGTGATTTAATTTTTTTGATTTTTGAAAATAAAAGATGTAATATGTAAGGTAGATGTGATATAAAGTTATGGGAAAGGTAAAAAGTTAAGATAATAGGTTATGTAGAGTGTAAGAGTAGGTGTAAGAAAAAGTAGAGATAAAAGAATAGTGTAGAATAGTAATGAATAGTGTAATGTAAAGTAGATATGACAATTAAAGTACCGGTAGTAAGAAAATACGCGTATAATAGCTATATCTGTTATTTTTACTTACCGAAAAATTATGAAATTGATATTTTTGGAAAACTTATATTTTTACGAGTCTAACGGTATATTCGGAATATTTTTACTAGTCCGGGCTTCCGGACACGTTTTTCGAGAACTGTCCGATCGGGTTCGAAGGACATCCGAAATTCACGAAACTGAAACTTTTATAAAACCTATGGTTATTACGGTCTATTTGAGCTATAATACCCAACTTCGTTTTTCCGGGCCAAAGAAAACGGCAATGCCGGATTTAGATTGATACGGCAAACTAGGGTTTTGTTGACCTTTAGGGTTTCGTTTGACTTCCGGTTAGGGTTTTGTGCTAAACCGATTCCGAAAATTTAGGGGTTTACAACCTACCCCCCTTAAAGAAAGTTTTGTCCTCAAAACTTGGAAATTCCTACTTGTGGTTAAAACTTGGTTACTTGGGTTATGCGTCTTTCTTCAAAAAGATTACTTTACTCGATTTCCTCATTTCTTAACTTCTGACTTTCTTACGGATAAATATCGGTATTGGGTATATCCACATAAAGAAGATTTTCTTTGTTCCATTCGTGCGTCCAGGTTTGTTATATCTCTGACTGATCCCTTTTGCTTTAATCTCTTTTTCCTGTTGAGAGCGTTATATTGACCGATTATGAAACGAACCATCTTCTTTGGTTAATCGATTCATACCATAAGCATCCTTGCCTTCTTGTTTATTGTTTGTGAGAATCCGAAATCTTGAGAAGGTTAATTCTGCTTTTATCGAATTTCATAAACCTTTTTATCCTTTGATATCTTTATTCTCTTATTCACATTTCTTTTCTTCTACTGTCTCTTGAGCTTTTGGTTTATTGTTGGTCCGATTTTATGAACCATACTCATGATTCCTTCTTACTAACTCCTTTGTCCTTAGGTTATGCTAAATCATCCTTTAGCTCCTTTTAATACCTTTTTCTTCCTTTATTCCTTCTTTATCCTTCGTATCTTCTTATCTATGCTCTTTTGTTATTTCTACATGGTCGATCTTATCATTCTACCGACGTGGTTCCTCTTTTAAACCTTGTTGTGATCTCCAAAGTTTGGCTTTTCAACTCCCTTTTATTAATTTCTTATACCTAAGATTACGTTCTTAGATTACTTCTTTCCTTCTTCAGGCCATATCACTATCCAGAAAGCATTACTAAAACTTGTGAGTTATAAGGAATTTGAGGGTCATGCCTTCTTGATTTGATCCTTTGTTGGTGATATCGTGATCTTAATCTTGAGAGAAGCGTGTTTGCTCCTTAAAAGGTTTTCACCTTGTTCCTTTCCGAAAATTAACACGTTGGCTTGGGGTCTTTTTCCATTACAGCGGGATGGGTATATTTCGTGATGACATACTTCATTTCGTAAGGTCTCGATTTTCTCGTTTTGTTGTCTCTCCAACTTCCTTATGAGTTTACTTTCCTTGTTTCTCCAAGTGAAATCTGTATCCAGAATTCTTTTCAAAACTTCTCACGAATATCTCCAAAGGTCAATTTCTCTTCATTCTTTAGCTACTTGATTTCCTTTATCAACTTGAAAGAATGTGTCTGTTCTTCTTATGTTAGCAAATCCTTTGCCAACTATTTTCTTTTTGTTTTGTAAGCTCTATGTTTTCCTTGTTTCCTCTTATTGGGATCTTATTTGAGAGGTATACATCTATTCAAAAGATTACTTATTTCCATTATTCCTTAGAGTCACGGGTGACTTCATGTTCTCACGTCTTTGTTGAAAGATCGGTCGATTTTCTTAGGTTTCCATTCTTTCGCATTATCTTTAAACTAGGTTGACGTGTGTCATATATAGAAAGAATGTAACTTTGAACTTCAAGAAAGAGTAAAGCATCTTTATTCACTAAAACTTCTTATGTATACATTAGGAGTATCATCTTATTCATCCACATAAAGAAAACTTTACATTCTCTGTTACTATAAACAATCATCAATAAAAGGAGGTTGGGGATTGACTGGTTCCTGCATCGCTGTTATAGCCTTAATGTACTCCAAGGCAGTCAAGTTTCCATTTTTGTTACTTCTTCACCTATCCATCGTCCCTGCAAGTTGTATACTCGAATTCCTGAAGCAGTAGGTCCAGGTCTGCTTTCACTTCCACTTCCATTTCCTTTTTCTACTCTTATAGGAACAACTTCCTCTGATGATCTTGATAGAATGTTCCTTCCTTGTGGACAGTTGTTGGCAAAATGTCCTTTCTGATTGCAAACATAGCAAGCATCTATCCCTCTGTTGGGCATTTTGACATCTTATGGTTTGTATTTCCACAAAAGAAACATTTCCAAATAGCTGGGGCACTTCTTCGGGTAGTGTGCTCCATTGCACTTCCACACTTAATACCTCTTGGTATGATCCTTCTATGTCGTTCTTGATTTTCTTTGGTAGGCATGAGATGGGGTTCTATGAAAAATTCCCTTTCGACGATGGGTCTTCTTCCTCTTCTATTCTTTCTCTCCTTTTCCTTGCTCCTTCTACAATCCGAGCTCTTTCCACTAATTCTCGAAAATTCCTTATGTCAAATTCTTCCAACTTCATCCTTAGGTCTTCGTCCAATCCTCCTATAAAGACTTGCCTTTTAATTCTTCACTGTACTTATAGGAGTCTGGTGCATATTGCAACAATCTACTGAACTCAGTCTCATATTGTTCGATTGTTCTTCCTTTTTGAGCAATTTGCAAGAAGTCGCACTGTATCACTCTTAAACTTCCTGGAAAATAATTCTCCAAAAACTCATGTCTAAACATTTCCCAAGTGATTGGAGTCATTAGATCTCTTTTCCTTGACTCCCACCATATCCTAGCGTTTAGACGAAGCATGAATGTTCCATACTTGATTTGCAAATGGGGTGGAACTTCATATGCATCAAAAGACATCTCTATTTGAGATAACCAATCTTCTGCCTCCTCTGGCTTGTCATAAGCTCCTTCAAAGAAGCGGTTACTTTTGATGAAGTTAGGTAACATGCTTTTGTATGGTCTTGGCGGTGGAGATGGAGGTAGGGGTGCACTTTGGCTATGCATGTTCCTATGCACAGATGCCTCTGTTGAAGCTGTTGTGGTAGGGTTGGTATAGACACTGGGGCTGTCGCTGATGCGGTTGCTGGTGTTGCTTCTTGTACGGGTGCTTGTGCTGGCATATTTTGCCTAATTTCTTCTAATACGTGGGTTAGGTGTCCTAACGTGGCGTGTAAGTCCCTTTGAGGTGCGGCGGCTCCTTGAACAGCAGGTTGATCTGCTTCTACGTCTGGTTGGTTAGAGGCGCTTTGTTCCCTTCTTGTCTATTCCTATTTCGGCTGTTTTAAACTTTCTAAGTTAGGTTTGTAAAGTTTTGATAACTTAATTAAATTTTTGCCGGAATTTGGGGAAATATAACGGAAATTTAAATATGCATAAAAACAAAACAATCTCTGAAATCAAACTTAGAGCATAATTATGAAATAAGTTCATACATGAAATCGGAAATAAGATAAATCATAAAAGAAAATCACACAGAAATACCAAACATTGTTCGAAGATTAAAAGATAGACTGAGATAATGAATCTAGTCTATGACCATTACAAATCTAAGCTGGACTTCTAGGGATATGCTTTGTTTTCCTTTCTTCTTCATTTCTTGGGTGTGGGCGCATCCCCGGGTTGCTGCTGATGATCCTGGGTTCAAACTCCTCATGATTTGGTTGAAGTGTTTTCTTCTATTTCGTGCTCTCTTTCTTTCTTGTTCGTGATGGGCAATTAGCTCCTCATGCGTCATTGCTGGTGCTATTTCATCAAGGGTCTTCCAAGTGATTGTTCCTTCGGTTTCCCTATTGTTGTTTTCATCGGCCGGAACATTTTCTGTATCCATCGTGGGGTCTTCATCTTGTCCTCCCCGGACATGTCTTCCTTCGAGGTAACGAATGATTCTTAACTCATCGTTGGTCCAAGGTTCCTCGACTCCTACGGCAGCTTGGTTCCTTATCTCTTGCGCCGGTCTTTCTTCTTGATTTTCCTCCGAGTCCTCACCGGGTTCATCATCCGAACTGTCATTCACCTCCTGCATTGGTTCATCTCTTATCACTGTTCCATCCTCTCGCAATCGTAGGGGCTCATTTATTCCTAGTTGGATTCCTGTGAAGGTAGGCGGCTCGGTGGATACTTCTGTTGGGGTCGTAGTATTCCCTGATATACTCCGTGCCAATGGAAGGTATCGTTGAGATCGGCTCTCATCCATTCGAGGTGATCCATCAAATCATCATGGGCATAGACAAATATCGGTCCGATCTTGGTCCAGGTTCGAAAATCCGGCGGGGTTCGTCCTCCTTCTTCTCTAAGAACGAAGGTTGCTTCCTTCAGCATTGGTCGTGGTCTCCGATAGCAATGATTCGTCCACAGCATATATTACTTCCAACTCGGTCATTCTTTTGCCTATAGGGCAGTTGTGAATAGTTCGTAACACTCCTTTCCATTCGGATTGCATCATTCCCCTCTTCCAGATTTGGAACATTTCTCGGAGGGTCTTAGGTTGTCCAGCTAGGGCAAATTCTTCACATAAAATCCTAAGTCTCATTCGAAAGTTCTCAGGTGTTTCGCAGGATCCTTTTCGAAAGTTCTTGGCTTGGAGACGGGCCTCTTCTATGGTGATCTATGTAAAAGAAAGATATTAGAGGGCTTATTCTACCCATTCTATTTTATCTAGGTTTTTCTTGCTTCTATCTAAGTCAATTCTTCTTAAGTCCATTTCTATAATTATGATTCCTAGGTTCTTAAACCATGCTCTGATACCAACTTAAACTGTCACGCCCCAACGGGTACCCTAAACGTGGCAGTCCGCCACACTCAATATTAAAGCTTAAGTATGACAACCTTAGTCATTTCCAAAAGCTTTTATATTAAGTGTAAGGCTTACTTTCACAATTTTAGAGGACCATATATGGAATAATGAAGCTTAAGGAGATATAAAAACATATTAAGAAAAGAAGATCACAATAATTATTTGTCAGCATAAACTGTGCATACTTAGGAACAATTCTAAATTACTAAGCTATTATATAAATATTGCATGCTAATACTATGATGTACTTTATCCAGAGTTCTAATATTCAAAAGGGATTACCTGCCCACATGGTCCACGTGGCCTTAGCCATAAGTACGGAAACTGCAAAAGGTAGCTATCGGGGTATAAGCTAATAGGCTTAGTGAGAACTATTTCCATAAATAACTTCTTGTAACAAGATTCAAACAAGTTGGTTAATCACACATATGTAATGCATCAAACACGTGGGCAAACAATCATATAGCTTTCCGGGAACTATATGTTGAATGGATTTACGCCCTCCATTCGGGGTTTGGTGATACTCAAAACAAGTAGTTTTAATAAGAAAATTTAAGCTTGCGAGCACACATCGCCAAGCATTCAATAAAAACTTTTATACTTGCGAGCACTCATCGCCAAGTATTCCGAACCTACTTGATTTGACCTTGCTTTCGGATCAACCGCCAAGCATATTCCATTAAGCCGCCAAGCAATCGCTTTCGGATCTTCCGCCAAGTGTTGCTTTCGACATGAGCCTACTATCCTTCTCACCCAAGGATAATATCCCAACCATGTAATGTGACTCACTTCGTGGTATGCATGAGTTCATTAATTTATAAAGTCATAACATAATTATTTTCAACTTTATGGTGATCAAGGAATTTCACACAAATCAATATTATACTAAAACAATCACTTAGAACAATTCGGGCTTCGATATTCTTAGAATTCTTTCAAGGAATTATTTACATGCATATCGGTTTATCTTTTAACTCTAGTGCAACTAATTTACAAGCACAACAAGTGTAGCATTTAATGGAAATAAACTCACGATGCCATTGTCGTCTATTCCTCTAAGCGGATGAGTCGTTCACACACTCCACTAAATCGTAATAGTTCTCGGGGTGAAGAAATCCTTCCTCGGGGTCACCTAACCAAAGAAAATACCCATAATGAGTTTTTCTTGAAGATCTTCTTGAATTTTGACAAAACAATGTCAAAGAACGTTAAAGTTCGTATGGAAGAATGTTCCAACTTAAAATGGCCATAACTTGGTCATTTTAACTCGGAATCGCGCATATAATATACCGATTTCTATCTACTCGAAAAGATCTACCCATTTCTAAAATTATTTCCCACAAACAAAGCCACATAGGCTCCGAAAAACTGGTGACAAAATTCACCACGGATTTTCAAGTAAAAACAACTTTGGTTCAAGAAATCAAAATTTGTTTGATAAATACTTAGTTATCTATATAGTTGAAAATTCTCTTTTTATACTATATAACTCATATTAAGCATGCTCAAGTGTCTTGTTGTCCAAATTATTTTTCTTAAGTAAAACAATGTCGGTTTGAAGCTTTTCGGAAATTGTTTTTGTGAATTTCTTTGAAATGAATACCTTGTTTATTTTGTTTTCTAAAAATGTTTTATGTTGGTTTTATTTATCTTTTTCTAAGTGACTTTTGAAAATAAAATTTTCTACTTCTAAGTTACACTAATAATATTTTTGAAGTTTTTCTAGAAAATATGCTTTTCCTTATTTTCTTGTGTAAATTCCTTTGTTTACTTTTTTGGCAAAAATCTTTACTTGATATTTCTCATTCTTTTTCTCATGTCTCCATTTCAAAAACAATTACCATGCATGAAATTTGGTTTCTTTGTAAAAACAAAGTGGAACAATTAAGGACTTTTTGTAGAAAAACTAATTTCTATAATCTTATTAACTTTTTCTTGTAACTTGAAAAGTGAAAATTTTATTCTTTTCAAACCATAAATTTTCTTTGCCTATTTAGTTTGCAAAGGTCTTTACTTAGAAATTTCCTAAGTCATCCATCTTATTTTCTTTCTTTATGAAAAGAACCATTTTAACAAAAACGTTTCCTTTTGAAAAACAAGGTGGAAATAATAAGTATCTTTGTAAAGCAAAAGTAGTTTATAAAATTATTGTGAGTTCTCTTTTTGGTAACATGGAAAGAAATGAGTTTGTTTTGTGTTGATTTTATACTTTACATAAACTTATTCCTAAGTGACAAAAAGCCTTCTTTTATTTAATTTTCTCTAGAAAATAAAACTTTTGGACAA
Organism: Combretum micranthum; assembly: GCA_024138025.1. Taxonomy (NCBI): domain Eukaryota; kingdom Viridiplantae; phylum Streptophyta; class Magnoliopsida; order Myrtales; family Combretaceae; genus Combretum; species Combretum micranthum. The sequence continues at coordinate 68,150 of JAMXBD010003737.1, read as the reverse complement.
CAATCTAAATGAACATGATTATGAGAATAATAATAAACAAAGTAACATAAAGCATAAATAATAAAATCAAGTATTGGAGTCTTAGCTTTTTCAAGGCTCCCGGGACTAAGAAATAAACTAGTCCCATAAAGAAATAAAATGAAAGAAGAAAAACTTGTTTTGACTTGATTAGGACAAGTCTAAGACTAGAGACTAGTCTTATAAACAACTTGAAATAAATAAATTGCATTGAAGTAAATAAATTGCATGAAAGGTAAATAAATTGCAAGATTATGAGCTTGTATGCTCTAAAGAATATGTATATAGTTATTTAGATATAGTAGATAGTTATGAACATAAAAGAATAAATGAACATAAGGACATAAGAAATATAAGGAACATGAACATAAAGAATTGATATGAACAAAAACAAAGTATGAATCTATGTTGCTTTCTTAACCTTCATGGTTTTAGAAAACATACACTAAGCTCATACTAAGTAGATGAACATGGAGACTTCTTGAAGAACTTTTACCTAAAGAATGAGCCTAAAGAGAACTTCTTGAAGAGCTTCTTGGAGAGAAATTCTAGAGAGATTTTGAGAGAGTAATTTTAGTGTAGAAGTGGTGTGAAAGAAGTGAAAGAGGAGGGGGGTATTTATAGGATTGAGGAGTGATTTTTGTGTATTAAAATAAAAGAAAATTAAAACAAATTGAGGGAGGAGAGAGAGGGTGTAGCGCCGGCCATTGTGTAGGGGGGGGTGTGATTTTTTTTTTTGACTTTTTGTTAAATAAAAGATGTAATTTGTAAGGTAGATGTGAAATAAAGTTATGGGAAAGGTAAAAAGTTAAGATAATAGGTTATGTAGAGTGTAAGAGTAGGTGTAAGAAAAAGTAGAGATAAAAGAATAGTGTAGAATAGTAATGAATAGTGTAATGTAAAGTAGATATGACAATTAAAGTACCGGTAGTAAGAAAATACGCGTATAATAGCTATATCTATTTTTACTTACCGAAAAATTATGAAATTGATATTTTTGGAAAACTTATATTTTTACGAGTCTAACGGTATTCGGAATATTTTTACTAGTCCGGGCTTCCGGACACGTTTTTCGAGAACTGTGTCCGATCGGGTTCGAAGGACATCCGAATTTCGCGAAACTGAAACTTTTATAAAACCTATGGTTATTACGAGCTATTTGAGCTACTTAACCCAACTTCGTTTTTCCGGGCCAAAGAAAACGGCAATGCCGGACTTAGATTGATACGGTAAACTAGGGTGTTGTTGACTTTTAGGGTTTCGTTTGACTTCTGGTTAGGGTTTTATGCTAAACCGATTCTGAAAATTCAGGGGCTTACAAACTTTCCTACTCGTCCTCGGGCTTTTCTTACCTAAAGCGATCGATCTGGCTCGGCTACACCTTGAGGTTGTATTTCCTGAACGTCCTAATTCCTTAAGATGTAGCTGGGCAGCTTACCTTTCTAGTCCCATGCTGAGGAGTAGTAGCAAAATACGAAATGATATTCTAAGTAATATGCATGAATAATTTAGTTTATAGGATTTCCAATCCGACATTAAGTCATTTAAAGCGATCAATCAATATTTGCACACATAACAATATACATAGAGACAATTTATCAATCAACCAATTAAGCTTCGATATACTTACCATTTATTCATAACTCATAAGGAATCACATACATAGCTCCCATGATAACCCACATGCATATAAATTTTTATCTTTTCCTAACATCTAGTGCTCTATTTTACAAGCACATTGTAAACCCCCAAAAATTTTCGTAATCCTTAAAAATAATTTTAGAAGTATAAATATCAAAGACCCGAAAAAATCAACTTGAGATTAAAACTCAATTCTAGACCGAGTCAAATACCGGAAACGAAACCCTAAAAGTTGAACCAAGTTAAAAATTTAATAAGAACAAAAACGAGTTCTCTCAATCTTGAGAAAACGAGAACCCCTGAAATAAAATATAAAGTCCAATTACCAATATAATCAACGTCCGTACGTCGATTAAATAATCTACCCAATTCCTAAAACGCAAAACGAAACAATAGATCCAAATACCGCTTAACAACGAGATAATAAAGTCTAATTCCTTCAGTAAAATTTTAGAATCACAAAATCCAAATTTTCCACAAAAGTCAAATCGAGTCAACTCATAAACCTAGACTCGGTTAAACGATTCCGAGAACTAAAAACTATTAAATAATCACAAATAAAATAAAATAAAACATAAATTTCGAGCTAAAATTCTAAAACGATCAAGACTCGAAAATTATACGATCTTACGAATATCTCGACGGAATCGGAAATCAAAACGGAACCCTAAAAGTCAACAAGCCTATAACGAACCCTAGTGTTTAAGATCCGGCAATCCCGCGTTTCCAAACCCTAGAAAACGAAATTAAGTTAATGACCTAGAATAGTTCGTAATAATATAGGGTAACATAAAAATATCAGATTCGCGAATTTCGAGTGACCTTCGGACCCAAACGGGATCAGTTCTCGAAAAGCGTGTCCCGGAGCTCGGAATATTAAAAATATTCCGTTTATACCAATAGACTCGTAAAAATACAAGGATTCCAAAAATATCAGTTTTGGAATTTTTCGGTAGCTAAAAATTACAGATATCGCATTATTACGCGTATTTTTATTACTACCGGTACTTTAATTGTCTAGTCTACTATTCATAGTACTTTTCTACTATTCATTACTATTCATCCCATCTCTACTTTTTCTTACACCTATTTCTTACACCTACATATCTATTTTCTTACTTTTTTTCATTTCCAATACACCTTTAATCACATCAACTTTACACATTACTTCTTTATTACACAAACAAATAAAAATAAAACAATTCCCCTCTCACAAAGCCAAAACCGGCGCCATCTCTCCCCCTCATATCCATTTTATTTCTTTTACAATTTATTTTATTACATCCAAAAATCTCTCCAAAAATTCTATAAATACCCCATTCCTCTTCCATTCTTTCACACAATTCATTTCACTACCAAAACTCTCTCAAAATCTCTCCACAAATTCTCTCATCAAGAATTCTCTCTACCAAAACTCTCTTTCACCAAATATCCACAAGAATTTCTCTTCATACAATACAACTACCACCTTTCTATAACCACATAACCATACATTCACTACCACCTTCATACCACATAAATACCTTAGGTAAAAACTTCTTTCAACCATTTATCTATTCATGTCATGTAACTTAGCATGACTATGGTGTTGTTTTGAAACTCACATGAGTAGTAAAAGCAACAACATGTTCATGTTTTGTTCTTGTACATAAGCTTCCTATTTTATTATGTTGTTATTATTATTGTTATTATTTGCTTCTAATCTAACTTATATATGTATATATGTATATAAATTTATTTAGAGCATATAAGCTCATTTGGTTATTTATTTACATTCAAAGTTATGCAATTTATTTATTTTATTAAGACTAGTCTTTCTAGTCTTAGACTTGTCCATATCAAGTCAAAAAACCTTTTGATTATTTATTTTAATCTTTCGGGACTAGTCCATTCTTAGTCCCGGGATGCCTTGATAAAGCTAAGGCTCCAATACTTGATCGGGATTCCTTGATGAAGCTAAGGTTCCCAATGCTTGATATTTTATTTCTTACTCATTAATTATTTTTAATTTTCTTATGTTCTTATTATTTTATATGCTCATGATACTTGCATTTGCATAATGTTAATGTCTCAACTAGTCTAAAAATAGAATCTTGTTTTACTAAATGAACTCAAAGCTAAGTTTCCAATTATATGATTTACCACAAAAACATGAAGTTATTATCAACAACATAGAAATGGAGTTTTCTCAATGTTTTCATGAATAACAAAGATGGATTTTCAAGGAATCATAAGAAATAAATATTCTCTTTATATATTTGTTAACTAAGCTTTTAGTAATATAATTTATTAAAAGTCTTTACAAAAAGCTCGAGATTTAAACTCTTTTTTTTTACTTCGAAATACAACTAAGAAAACAAACTACTTTTCAAAGTTAATATAAAAATCAACTCATAAGGAACCCACTTAGGAAAAGTAATGATTTTTAAATTCTAAAAGAAAGAACTTGTTTTCAAAAGAATATAAATAAAGTAAGGTTAGCAATAATGGATTTTATCAATAAAGATGATTCTTTTCAAAGAAATAACAAGTTTTATTTTAGAAATAAATATAAGAAGGCAAGATTCATTTTCTAAAAACCATCCTAAATACAAAAAATTATAAAAAGGGTTTTCATCAACTTAATGTATTTTTGATGAATTTAAACTTTAATCATAAAGGAAAATTTAACACATGACTAAAGGATAAGGAAAAATTTAACTTGTTTTAGAAAAAGGGATGAAGAAAATAAAATAAGATTATACCCATTTATAACAATCTAAAAAAATATAAGATTTCTTTAAATACTTGAAAGGACGTTTTCAAAGCTAAAGTTTAAAAGAATTATTTTATGAAATAAATTGTTGAGACACTACCATTAGGATTTTGCATATAAAGTGAGCATGCCTATATATTCAAAGTGTTTATCAAATATATATTTATATTGTTACAAAAGGATTTTCTTTAAAATGAGTTGAGTTAGAAATGGATTTTTGCAAAAGTTTAGAAAATTCGTTCAAATCTGTACCTGACGTTTTCGGAACCCAAATGACCTTTTATGACCAAGATAAGCTTTAGAAATGGATAGAACTTTTCGAATAGGTAGAAAACGGTATATCATATGCGAAATTCCGAGTTAAAATGAGCAAGTTATGGCCATTTTAAGTTGGAATTTCTTCTTATACGATTTTACCACGAATTTTAAGTAAAGTTAGAATCTCCAAATAGAAATTCATGGAAGACTTATCCCGGGTATTTCTTTTGTCTAGGTGACGAAGGATACGAAATACCCTACCCGAGGATTTCTACGACTAAGAAGATAGCGAAATGGACGAGTGAGTTATTCTTCTAATTTTCGTTACCTTGCTTGTGCTTGTAATGTAGTAGCATTAGTATACTAAGAAAAGATAAAACGAATATATTTGGGGATTTCGGGATTATACATTGATTCTATGTTTATGCGTGAAATGAGAATTAGAATATCGCAACTTCGATCTGCTTGTTTAAATAATTTTGTTTACTTACTTATACGATTGTTTATTGATGCTAAATTGATTGATCGCCCCTAATAAACCTTAATAAGGTTTGACCTAAAGAACAATAAAACGTTCACAGCATAGCATCCATCGAGTCACATCTATCTCAGAAGGCTGCTACTCCCACGCGTAGAGTTGGATTGGCTGTGATCGTGCGGTGCCACGGGCCATGTTCCTTCCTGGAGAATCCAAATCGCTCGGGAAAGCGACTCTAGGTTCGGAGCCGAGCCAACCGAACGCTGTGGGTGAGGACCTGGGGACTAGCAGTAGAAGGTCGAGGACCTTCAACCCCGATTCCCTAACCTTTGATACGGAGGGGTAAATTCGTTCTATATATGGTTTCCGACGACTATATAATTTCGTGTAATCATGTGATTGGTTCATTGTATGCATAGCATATGTGTGATTAAATAAATGAACTTGTTTGAAAATGTGGTACGCATGAAAAGGAATATCTCACTAAGCTAGTTGTAGCTTATACCCCTAGAGATTTGTTGAAACAGGTATATTCGTGGATTGAAATTGAGGATCATGACATTAAGGAAGTCATGGACGGATGATTAAAGATATGGAATCATACGATGAAGGATTTGTAAGGTTCTTTATATGTGCTAACCTATATGATTAGGGACGTACATTTATTTGAAGATAAGAAGAAAATGCCCTTAAGAATTGAAATGTGATATGCTTATGTTTTATATTTAGTATTCTCCTTGCCTTGTTACTTATTTATTATCAAAGTGAATTGCGCTACTCCGATGCGTCCCCTTGGTTGTGATGTACGCCTTATACATAATATGGAAGCCTTTGCATGACTAAGGTAGTCATTCCTAGGCTTTAGTATTGTGTACGGCGGACTGCCACGTTTAGGGTACCCCTCGGGGCGTGACACACATGCGCGAATACATAAAATGTAAATGAAAACTCAATCGTCCATATCGTCATCTTCTTAGTCGTAGTAGTCTTATGGAGGGACATCCCGTATTCTTCGTCACCTAGACCAAAAAATACATGGGATGAGATTTCATGGAAGTTCTACTCAAACTTTCAAATTCTATTTTTTTTATGTTCGTAAAAAATCGCGTAGAATGAAATTTCAGCTTAAAATAGCCATAACTTGCTCATTTTAACTTGAAATTTCTCATATTACGTGTTATTTTCTACCCACTCGAAAAGATATATCTATTTCTAAGATTATTTTTTCCATAAAAAACCATTTGGGTTTGGAAATGATAGGGTACAAAATCATTATGAAATATCAATTCCTTAAACACAATTTTTCAAACTTTTCTTCATAAAAAAAATCCTTAAGCAAAAACATAGATATTTATATGATCGAAAAATCCTTTGAATACATATATATAGAGTCATATTGTATGTATGATTTAATGGTATTGTCTCAACGATTATTTTTTGTAAAACAATTTATCTTATGGTGTTGAAAACTTGAATCTTTACAATTTTTTTTCTAAGTGTTTTGAAAGAACATTATAAATTCTTGGATTATTATAAACGAGTATATTCTCATAAATTTCTTGTCCTAATTTTTTTCTAAGACAAATTATTTTCTAAATTTCTATCCTTTAGGATATCTACAAATTTTATCTCTAGTGGTAAAGAATGAAGTTTCCAAAAGTTGTTGATAACCTATAATAATTTAGGTTGCATATATATATATATATATATTCCGTTTAAAATGGTTTTGATAAACAAGTCTTCTTCTTCTTATATTTTCACTTCCTAACTTCTTTTAAAAAATAAATTTTATTTATGAAACTTGGTTTTTTAACTTCTTTATCTATTTTACTTGGAAAGAAATCCTTTTTTTTAATATGTTCTTCAGTTTGATAATACTTTTTTTTTTAATTTACTATGTTTACATTCTCTTTATTTCTTTGAAAATGGGTTTATCATTTAGATTTTTGGTAATCTTTATTTTTCTAAGTGGGTTTATAATTTAGTGAGTTGATTTTATCTTAATTTTGAAAACTAGTTTACTTCTTAGTTTTTGTTATGAAGTTGGAAAGACTCCAATTTTAAGCTTTTTATGAAAAATTTGTATAATATTCAAATTATTAATACTAAGCTTTAGGTTATCTATCATGAAAAGAGGGTGTTTATTTCCTTGGTAAAATTATTTTTGTTGACATTTAGGAAAACTTTAGGAAAGTTTAAGAAGAAGTTATAAAAATCCATTTTCTAAGTTGTTGACAATAACTCTTTATTTAGTGACAAGTTTCATAACAAAAGAGTTTAGTTTCATGTTCCTATATTAAAGAGAATCCCACTTTAAATTTTGTTGAGACAATATCATTATGAGGATACATGCACATGATTATGTAGTATAGAAAAGATGAAAATATCACATAATAATATAAGAAAGATTACAAAAAGCAAAAATAAGCAAAATAATAGATTCAAGTATTTTGGATCCAAATTAAAGACCTAAACCCTAATCGGAAGTCAAAACGGATTCTTAAGTCAAACAAAACCCTAGTGTACTGTAGCCGTTAAACTCCGGCATTGCCGTTTTCTCAAGCCCTAGAAAACGAAGTTGGAAAAATTAGTTGTAATAGTTCATAATAGCTATAGGTTTTATAAAAATATCAGATTGGAGAATTTCGAGTGTCCTTTGAACCCGATCGGACATGATTCTGAAAAATGTGTCCGGAAGCCCGGAATAGGAAAATTATTCTGAATATACCGTTAGACTCGTAAAAGTATAAGATTTCCAAAAATATCAATTTCGTAATTTTTCGGTAGCTAGAAATATCAGATATCGCTTTTATACGCGTACTTTCTTACTACCGGTATTAAATTATCATATCTACTTTTACATTACACTATTTTCTACTATTCTACACTATTCATCTATCTCTACTTTTCTTACAACCTATTCTTACAAGCCATACACCTATTTCTTACACATTTTCATTTCTAATACAACTTCACATCTTTCATTTCTTACTTTTAATTAATCTAAAGACAAAAAAAATTAATTTTTTCTCTCCCCCATGCATCAAATTGGCGCCGGCCCTCTCTCTCCCATGCTCAATTTGTTTTAATTTCCAATTATTTAATTAACACAATTTATCTCCCACATTTTCCTATAAATACCCCCTCATACCTTCACTTCTTTCACACTTCTTCTTCTCTAAAGTTACTATACTAAAATCTCTCCCAAATTCTTCAAGAGTTCTCTCAAGAAGTCTTCTTAAGTTTAGTTTCCTTTAGGTGAGAATTTTCTCAAGATTTCTTCATGTTCATCTACTTAGTATGAGCTTAGTGTGTGTTTTCTAAAACCATAAAGGTTAAGAAAGCAACAATAGGTTCATACTTTGTTTTTGTTCATAACATCAATTCCTTTATGTTTCTCTATATTTCCTTTATGTTCTTTACTATCTAATATATCTATATATATTATTTAGAGCATATAAGCTCATTATCTTACAATTTATTTATCTTTCATGCAATTTATTTACTTCATTGCAATTTATTTTCAAGTTGATTTAAGACTAGTCATTCTAGTCTTAGACTTGTCCTCATCAAGTCAAACAATTTCTCTTTCTTTTCTTTTCGGACTAGTCTTTTCTTAGTCCCGGATACCTTGGAGCTAAGGTCCCAATACTTGATTTACTTTATTATTTATTTAAACTTTCAAGTTATTATGTTCCTTTATATCTCTATAGTTATGATTCATATTCATATATAAACATAATGTTTTTGTCTCAACAAAATAAATGGGAAATGTGTTTTCTTGAATTACAGATTCTTTCTAAAAAGAAATAAATATGGAAAATGGATTTCTTAAAAACCCATGGACATGTATGGGAATGATTTTCTTACATAAACAAAAGATTTTATGAAAACTTATCTTTTATCAAGAAGTAGAAATTCTTTTAAATCACTAACAAGAAATAAAAATGTCATTTTGCTACTTTTGAAATCCAAGTTTAGAAAAATAAAACCACACTTTAAGAAATTAGAATAATTACAAAAGATTTCATTTAGAAATAGAATATTCATCTTAATAACTAAAAGATCTTTCAAAAAATAAATAAATATTCAATAGAATCTCAAATTCAAAAACTTTTAGAACCCTAATTTTTTGAGACAACTCCATTTACTTCATACATTGTTGTAAGTCATTACATATAAATACATACCTTTCAAAAGTTTACAAACAATTGAAATATTTATCTTTTTAAAAGAACTTGTTTACATAAAGGAAAACAAGTGTTTGCAAAAATTCGTGGCAAATCTGGACGCTGTCTTTTCGGAACCCAAACGACTTAGTTTTATGAAAATAAGTTTAGAAATGCGTAGATCTTTCCGAGTAGGTAGGAAACGGTATATTATACGCAAAATTCCGAGTTAAAATGAGCAAGTTATGGCCATTTTAAATTGGAATTTCCCCTTATACGATTTTTCAACGATTTTAAGAAAAGATTAGAATCTTCAAGGATAGAATTTCATGAAATACTCATTTTGGGTATTCTTCTTGACTAGATAATCACGAGGAGGATTGTGCGTATCCTGAGGATTACTACGATTAAGTGGAATTTCCGAACGACCCATCCAATTCAAGAACGGTGTCATCATGGCCGAGTGAGTTACTTCTCGTTAATTTTTCTCATACTCTTGATTGTGCTTGTAAAATTAGTTGCACTAGAATCTAAGCAAAAATAAAAAAGAAGTGTATGATAATATGTTGAAGGGATACTAAGTATATCGAAACCCGATTTGATTGTAATAAAGTTATATGTATATTAATATCTTGAATTGTTTGAAATTGGTTGATCACTTGAAAGAAAAAGTTAAATGTAACTACTAGAATTTAATTAAAGAAATTATTCATGCACTTCATATGTTGAGTCACATTGCATTCACTACTATACAATTGGTGGGACAAGTGTACAATAGTGGTGGTAGACATAACCGGTATATCATGTAAGTGGCGAGTAGGAACCAGTAAAAACTACAAAAGTGGTGGCTAGTAGGAGCCTGTAATACTACAAGTTTTTGATGGCGTATAGGAGCCGGTAAGATCTATAAAATTGTTTTTTTTAAAAGTTGTGGCTGTAATTGGCCTGAATTCCCAACCCCGAATGAAGGGCGTAAATTCATTCAACATATGATTCCCGGAAAGTCATATGTCTTGTATGCTCACGTGGTTGTTGCATTTCATATGTTTGAATAATAAACTTGATTGATAAATTTTATTCGAGTATGAATTTTGGGATTTACTCACTAAGCCCATAAGCTTACACCCCTATAGATATCTGTATTCTCAGGAACACTTATTTTGAGCCCGAGGCCATCCCGTATCCGAATACATTTTTTTATTGAAGCTTTTGGAGGAAATCTACTCGAAGACTTATAATAGAATTCCTTTGAAATCTTTAATTTTGGAAGTTATGAAGTTTATCTCGATCCTTGGAATTAGCGGGGGTATGCCCCTAAGAAATTATGTAACAGACCTTTGGTTATTTATGATATGATATACTTATTTCTAAATTCTTGTATGTTTATCTTTACTTGCTTAAACTATGCTTCCCAAAAAGTGTCTCCTATTATCGTGTTAGACGCCTTACATATAATACTAAGGCTTTCGCATGACTAAGGTAGCCATTCTTAAGCCTTGATATTATATGTGGCGAACTACCACGTTTAGGGTACCCTTCGGGGTGACGGGAAGCCTTAGTTTCATCAAGGCAACTCGATCAAGTATTAGGAGTCTTAGCTTCATTAAAGCTTACCGAGACTAAGAATAGACTAATTCCAAAAGAAAAAAAAAGAAAAGAAAAGCAATAATAATAATACTAATAAGCTCGTTAGAGAATTAGTGAGCATTTAGGCTTTAGAAATATATAGATATATGTATAGTAAAATATATATATATATATATAAGGTTAAGTTAGCAGTATAATAACAATAATATCAACATAATATTATTCATAACAACAAAATAATAAAATTAAATTCTTGGCATGTGCAAGAATAAAACATGAACATATTGTTGCTTCTATAACTCATATGAGTTTCAAGAAATAATACCATAGTCATGCTAAGTTACACGACATGGAAAAATAAATGGTTGAAAGCTTTTACCTATAAGTGTTTTTGAGTTGAAAGAATATGGTAGATGATTGTGGTATTATATGGGTAGTAATAAGTAGTGAATGGTTTATGTTAGAGAAAGATTTTGGGAGAATTTGGTTGTAAAGAGTTTTGGTAGAGAGAAATTGTAGAGAGAGGATTTGTTGAGTAATTTTGGAGAGTTTTATTATGATAAATGAGTGTGTGAAAGAAGTGGAGGAAAAGAGGATATTTATAGATAAATGTGGAGGGAAATTAAATGTAATAAAATAAACTAAAAATAAACAAATTGAGAGGAAAAGAGAGAGAGAGAGCCGGCGGTACACATGCATGGGGAAGGGAGAGACTTGAGTTGATTGAATTTGTATTTTTGTAATGAAAAATAATAATATGTAAAGTAAAAGTAGTATTGGAAATGTAAATTGTAAGAAAGTGTACGTATAGGTAGTAAGTAGAGTAGTAAGGAAAAGTAGAAATAGATTAGTAATGAATAGTAGAAATAATACATGAATAGTAACTAGACAAATAAAATACCGGTAGTAAAGAAAATACACGTATAAATGCGAAATTTGATATTTTTATTTACTGAAAAATTATGAAACTGATATTTTGGATTCCTTACATTATGACGAGTCTAACAGTGTTATCGGAATATTTTTACCGTCTGGTGTACCGGAGCACGGTTTTCGAAAACTGATCCCTATCGGATCCGAGATACACTAGAAATTAGCGAATCTTATATTTTTAAGCTTCTCTATATTATTATGAACTATTGTCCACAATTATCTTGATTATGTTTTTTAGGGCTTAAGAGCTCATGATTGTCGGATCTAAACACTAGGGTTTGTTGTAGACTTTGTTGATTTTTAGGGTTCCACTTTAACTTCCGGCTTTTTGATTTATTCATAACATCATAAAATTTTGGGGGTTTTTGGCTGTGTTATATTTTTTGTTCAAAATTTATGTTCTACTTTATCTTTATGATTTATTTAATATTTTTCAATTACCAGGATTGTTTAATCGAGTCTAAGGTTATGTGATTGACTCAGTTTGACTTTCAATATTAATTTAGATTTTTATTTCAAAATTAACCGAAAGGCTTAAGGTTTTGTAATTTTGTTGTTGAATATTATTTGGATATTCCATCTCGATTTATGTGTTAGGGATAAGATAAATGAATTGACTCATGTTCGGTTTTGAGTCGAATGATTATTGAATTTCTATTTTTGTTTTTGAAGGTTCTCTTTTTCTTAAGGCCATGAAATTTCGTATTTGATATTGTTTATGGTTTGGTTTTAACTTGGGTCGGTTTTTAGGGTTTCGATTCAGTATTTTAAATTCCATGATTAATTTCTAAGAGTTACGAAAAATTTAGGGGTTTACACATATAAATATTTTAATTGTAACCGTAAATTTTCTTGTAAAGATTGATTAAAATCGAATATGTTTTTATGGTTTTATTATGATAGTTATTATTTAATGAATATTGGTTAATATGAATCGGCTCACATCACTAATAGAGTAAGTAATACTAGGAGAGTTATTATGAGGTAATTCAGCTTTCTAACTAATCTTCTATATCTTTCAAGATCTTTGAATAACTCTCAATCCTTAGTAAGTTGCAAATTAGGTATCATTGGGATATTACATGGTTTTAATCCTAACTTTCCTATCTCAATTAACAAATCAAGTCCATATTTTCGATGAGACAAGAAAATACCTTTCTTAGTCCTCATCACTTCAACTCCCAAAAAATACTTCAAAGATCATAGATCCTTCGTTTGGAACTAGCCATGAAGAAAATCCTTCAAGGTTGATATTCTTCTCACATCACTTCTACTAATAGTAATATCATCTACATAAACAACAAGAAGAATGCTTATAAAATACCAAGTGATCAAACTTACATTTGATCATTCCAACTTTTCAACTACCTAACTAAATTTTCCAAACCTAGCATTGGGACTCTGATGCAAATAATATAAAGAATTTTTAAGGTGACAAACTTTCCTAATCTTTCCTTAAGTAACAAACCTAGGTGGTTGCCCCATATAGACTTCCTCTTGAAGATCACCATGTAAAAAACTATTTTTGATATCCAATTGATGTAGGGGGGCAATCATAAGTAGTTTCCATTGATAGAAATGAATGAACATATGTTAACTTAGCAATGGGAGAAAAAAAATAAAGTAGTCACCCCTAAGAGTTTAGGCATAGCCCTTTGAAACTAAAATTGTTTGAGGCGCACAACAAATCCATTAGGATTAACCTTGACCACAAACATCCAATAGCACTTTTTCTTATAGGTAATTTAACTAAATTTCAAGTACCATTGGTATCTAAAGCATTCATTTCCTCTACCATTCCATATGCTAGCTAGGATGAGATAAGGCCTCAGGAAGAGTGTGGGGAACAAATATATGATCTAAAGAGGCTATAAAGGAGCATGAGGAAGATGATAAACGGTTACATGACATAAATGAGGAAATAGAGTAAGTGCATTGTCTTTTACCTTTACAAAGAGCAATTGGAAGATCTAAGTCATTGTTAGGTAGATCCAATGCCGAAGAGGAAACCAGGGCTGGACTTGTAATAGGAGGATTTTGGCATCTGGTATATATATAATGATCTTGTGGAAAGAGGAAGATGTACTATAAGAGGCGTACTCGATGTGAGATAAGTAATGTGATAAACCAATAAATCATCTAAATCATCGTTCTCCTTCCATTTATCTATGAATTCTAGAGAAGTAAGAAAAAGGTACATTTTCTCATAAAAGTAACATTAAACATACTGAACTTGTTAAAATTGGGACATGATCCACTATAGATGTATAGATAAAATAAAAGTGAATTCTACCAACAAGTATAATGGGATAGATCAAGTAATATAGATTAAATAGAGTGTTGGTTCCACAAAGATTACTTAACCGATATTAAATTCTACTATTATTTAGGAAATCAAATTTAGAGGATTTACTAATTAACTACTGATAGGCTTAGATTGTCACTAAGAACAGAGAGAGTGTTTCAGAAAAATATATTGATTGAATGTGAGAAAAACAGAATCCACCCTAGTTTTACTAATCAGATTGCCATCATGTTATAATAATCATTAGTTATGTGGATATTCATATGAAATTTTCAAAGCTATAATTCATTTATAAGTTTTAAAGTCTTAAAACCACAAATTAATAACTATGGACTTTGATTTACAACCATGAATCTCCCAATTCTATGATTGACTAATAACCTAAATTAATCTCTCCTAATCCCTTAGTGAGAAACTAATAAGAAACATTATGTTAATCTCTAAGACAATTTGTAAATAAGATTATATATTGCCGCTTCCACAATTGTTATTCAACCTTAAATAAGAATTCCTCATGAACCCTAATTTTCCTTCCAAGTTATTAAGATTCCTATAAACCTAGTTCAATCAAGAAACACGATTTATAGTAGAAATTACAATATGAATGTTATGCATGTCTAATCATTCTATAACATGACTACAATCATCATATTAGCAATTCTAGGGCTTCATTATATTCCCACAAGGAAAACTTAGAATATCATAGACTAATTCATATAATCACAATTCAAAGGAGTCATTGCAAGAGAATTCATTTGTAGGAATAAAATCAAAGATTGGAATTGCATAAAAAGAATAAAAGTTCAGAATCATCAATTCAATCACAATTGTATGCAAACCTAAACTCCAAGAAACAAAAGTCTTCAATCTCCAAAGTAGTTCCAAGTTTCTCAATCAACAACCAAATTTAGAATAACACTACTCTCTTAACTAATATAATCTAGGTTTCTTGATATCTAATATGATAAGATCTAATAGAATAGAATATGATGGAATGGGATGGGATACAACAACATAAGGCATCTTTATAGGAAAAACAAAGGAATTTCGTTCGACATATTGAAGGCTGGCTCAAGGACGAAGGCTTACATGTCGGCTTAGAAATTAGAAATTATTTCTAAAGCAAGATGGCTGGTAGCTTTGATGGTGGCACTGAAGTAGGCTGGCTAAAGGTTGATGGCGTTGGGTGCCAGCATACATTGTGTTGTTGAAAGCTGGTCCGAATTGTTGTCAAAGGTTGGCAGTTTAGATTCTTTAATTAGCTAGTGTACTTTGTCTTGTTAAATGCCGACAACCTTGGTTCCATGAAAAGCCAGCCTTGAAAATTTACATCTCCTTAGTTGCGCAAAACTCCTCTAAAATTCTAGTATTGGTAATCCATGTTCTCAAAGACCTGAAATATTACAATATGTATACTGAGGTACCATTTCCTTATGATTTCTATAATAATTTAGCATGATTCATATAATAAAGAGTGAGTATAATATGCTCTTATCATAGCAATAACACTATTTTGTGTACAAGAATAATACCTAGAAGAACACATTTTATAAATTTAGGGTCTATTTAATGACATTTGTCCAAATATCTTAAACAAAACATATGCAAGGTTTAACAAGGCACAGGCTCTTCAGGGGAAAGAGAATCATATAAGGGACTTCACCATGAAGGACTAATGATGACATCTGATTGATTAAGAGACAAGCTATTGAAATTACTTCTACCTAAAAACATTTGGGAACATGAGTCTAAAATAGAAGTGTCCTTGTTGTTTCAAGAAGGTGTTTGTTTTTGCTTTCAACTACACAATTTTGAGATGATGTGTTCACATATGAAGTTTGGTGAATAATGACTTACCTCGTCATATAAGTCTTTAATGAATCAAATAAATACTCTTTGGCATTATCACTTCCCTGAATACTTATAGGTGTACTAAATTCATTTTTAATTTTAGCACAAAAAGTAGTGCAATGAGAAAACAATTTACAATGGTGCTTCATTAAATAAAGGCAAGTCATTCGAGAAAATTCATCAACAAAAGTAATAAAGTAATAGAATCCAGTTTTAGACATAATTGGACAAGGATCCCAAGCATTTGAGTGAATTAATTAAAAAGGAGAACTAGCTCTTTATTTACACGAGACAAATAAGGTTGATTGTCATGACCTTAAATAGGTGCCTAGTAGAATTATCCTAAAGTCATCATATCAAGTGTGCACCCATAGTATGAGGACCGCTTTGTAAGTTAGAGTTTGCAGAGACTCTAATTATTTATTCAATCGTTGCTATACAATTATAATGAAAATAGTTTTAGGAATTAATATTTTCATAGATCACAATAACCACAGAGAATTGGATATCCTACCAAAAAGATAAGATAAGATATTCTCAAGTCTATCTTTTAATTACAAAGAAATTACTTAAGGGTAAGGAAAGTTTAGGAACGAAAAATCAGGTTTTAAACCTTCGTCTCATCTAAGTTCAGACTATGGCTTTCTAATCCTCTAGTTAGCTTGACTTGATCTTTAACACACTCTGCGCTTGGATCTTATCCCAGTGCTAGCTACTGTTCTTCCTACAAAACAAACTATTGGAGGGTAAGTTCCATCCAGTTTAGTGAGATATTTCCTTTAATCATACCATAAAAACTAAATAAGCAAGTTATTTTAATTTCAAGCATATGCTATGCAAGCACATGAGACAATAATGCATATATGGTTATTTGGAAACCATCTATAGAATGGATTTACACCTTTTGTATCAAGGGTTAGGGAATGCTTTGAAAGAAAGGCCTATATGACCATCAAATTGTGGTAGAATTTCTGGTTCCTGCCAACCATCAATTTTAGTAGACTTTCTAGTTCTTACCAACCACCAATTTTTTAGCAGACTTTACGATTCTTACTAACAACCAATACTAGTCCTCAGGCTTCTTGCCTAAAGCGATCGATTTAGTATGACTCCTCCATGAGGTTGTATTCCCCAAACAAAATAGCTCCTCATATTGGAGTAGTGTATTTTAGGGATGCAACCGGGATGGGTTCGGGACGGGTTTTTTAAAACCCGAACCTGACCCGAGTCTTTAATAGGTGTCCCAGAACCCGAGAAAAATCCTATCGGGTTTTTTTTATCATTCCCAAAACCCGACCCGCCAGGGTTTTAAGGAACCCATAATTCAACCCAACTCGACTACAAGATTTTTAATTTTTTTCTTTAAAAAAAAAAAGCAAAAGAAAGAATTTTGTTTCAAGATATTAATGATACAAACACTTATATTAAAAGAATGACTTTTAGACAATAATATCATATAAAATGATGCAAACACTTCATTTCCACTTATTTTCACATACATAGAATATAAATAGGTTCATTACTTTAATAACTTAATATTTTTAATTTTTTATTATTTTGAATTTATGTCGGATCGGATTTTCTCAACGGGTTATATAATAAACCCAAAACCCAACTCGATAACTTATCGGTTTTTTTTTTTAATCCCAAAACCTGTCCCAAAACCTTATAGGGTTTTTAGTGGATTGGGTAGTCGGGTACCCTATAACGAGCCGCCCCGCTTGCATCCCTAGTGTATTTGCCCATTCTATCCCACGCGTAGGAGTAACAATGAAGAGAAATGTGACTCGAAAAATGTGATGTGTGAACATTTCTTTTTTCTTAAGCCAAACCTCATTAAGGTTCATTAAGGGGGTGATCAAACAATTTAACAAGCACCAAGTAATCATACATATAAGTAAGCAAAGCACTTAAACAAACAATTCGAGATTGCGATATACTTATCATTCATTTTATCACATAAGCTTAAAATCACATATATAACCCATGAATCCCCATACATATCCATTTTATCTTTGTCTTATGAAACTAGTGAAACTAGTTACAAGCACATACAAGGTAACAAGATCATAAGAAAAAACTTACTCGTCCATAGCGTTATCCTTAGTCGAAGTGATCCTTATGAACATGGCTTTAGGGTCCTCGTCATACGAACAAGAAAAAACCTGAAATGAGTGTTTCAGATCAACTTTGTCTAAGATTTTACTTCTGTTGTTTCTATTCTTGCTATATTTCCTGATAGCCTAGTTTATATCTTAAAACAACCATAAACTAGTCATTTTAAGTCCGATTTTCGCATATGAGTAGTCGAATTCTACCATCTTCAAATGCTCTATCCAATTCTAGAGTTATTTCAAACATTTAAAGTCATTTAGGCCTCAGAAAAGGCTGATCATATTATGTCCAAACCTTTATTCAACTTCCTTTTGTTATTTTTCGCAAGTGTCTCCTTATGTAGACTCTTTAAGCCATGTATTTATTATTTCTATACTCAAACATGTTTGAAACATAATAATAGCTTATAATACATACATGATCCTAGTGATGTTGCTTCGAAGGATATCTTCATAAAAAAGGCTTTCGTAGCAAAGAGGAGATTTTTAAATTCATGGGTAGCAAACTTGGAATTCTTGTAGTAAAAATTTATTCTTATGACCTTTCAAATTGAGTAATTCCTAACTTGAAAATGAGGTTCTATACTTGTTTTATTCTTTTTAAAAATCCATATATTTATGAATTTCATAAACAAGTTTTATTTAGTCATTTATTTTCAGAACATTGATCTCTATGTGATTTTAAGAAGAGAATTTTTAAGTTGCATCTCTTTCAAAACCATGCTTAGGGTATCGACATTCTTAGAAAATAGGGTATAAGATTTCTTACTTGGTTTTATTTTTTGTAAACATTAAAAATCAAGCTGATTTGAGAATGAAAAATCAAAGTTCCACTTTCCTTTTCAATGCCTATATGTCACGACAATGTTGAGAAAATTAGGAGAATCTTTTTGTTTTCAAATTTCTCTTTTGACAAATGATTCTCCATGTATTAAAAATGAGCTTTAGAAAATATTTTAGATAACAAGGAATTATCAATATGTAGAGGTTTATAATTTTGTGAATGGTAGGCCCTCTAAATTACAAATATAATGACAATCTCATGATCATGATCTTGTTTTTACATTTAAATTTAGAGGCTTTTGGTCATCATGATATTTTACTTAAAAAAATTATTTTAGCATTATAACAATATCACTATGAGCATTTTATGTATATGAACATAAAATGAAACTTGTGGACATTGTATTATTAAAATGAAAATAAAGTAAAAGATTGATAAGAATAATAAATAAGAACATAGAAATGAAAGATGAGAGTCTTAGATCATATTAAAGTCTTCCTAAGACTTGAAATAATCCAATCATCAAGAAAAGTAGAAGATGAAACAAGATGAAATAAAATGGGAGTTTTGGATTTAAACGAGGCTCTTTAGGAATTTAAAGTGGATAAGTTAATGTAAGACTTGATTATGGACAAGTTTAAGACTAGATTTAGGACTAGCCCTCTTACGACTTGAAGTGGCCAAGTCTCGAATATAAAAATAAACTTGCAATAAATAAATTTGCATGAAAGTAAAGAACATAAGACAAATAAAATGCAAAGTTAGATAATAAAAGTTAGAGTAGTGAGCTTTTATGCTCTAAAGAGCATATATATACATAAAGATACTTATGTAGAGTTAGATTAACATACATAAAGTAAAAATTGAACATAAACATAAAAGATAATAAGAATCAAGTATGAAATCTTGCATTTCCATTCCCTAGTATCATGCATCATGAGGATACTTTCATAGAATTTGCATGAAGACACATACATAATTTATAAACATAAAATATTAGACATGTAATATAAGGTATTGAAAGTGAAGGAGGTAGGGGCATTTATAGAGAATGAATGAGAGGGAAAAGTGAAAGAAAAATGAAAGGGAAGTGGCGTCGGCTTTTAGGGAGAAAGGAGAGGAAATAAAGGAATAAATAAAGAAGAAAGAAAGAGAGAAAGAAGGAGCGTAAGGTTTTTGAAGTGAGAAAATGTGAGGTGGGTGGGGGTACTTATAGAGGAGGAGATGAAGTATGGGAGGAGTTACTTCTTAAAGAAGGGTAAGAAGGAAGAGAAGATGGATATGACATAAAGTTGACTTGATGTAATAATTTTCTTACCGATAGAGATTAAGATACATGTAAAAATTACTTTAATTGACAATTCGATAAATTGGTATATGATATTAGAAAAATAATTTAGCATTACTTTATCAATAGTTGTTATTTGGTTTTGTTATCTTGGTCTGTGTGCTAGCAATTGGGTACAATAATTGTTTAGTTTAACTGATGAAATTTTGACTTGACAAATTAATATGACATTATAGAAAATTATTTTATATTATTTTATCATTAAATTTTATTTAAATATATCGTATCAATTTGCATGTTAGTGACCAGATAAACAAATTGTTTAGCATAGGCTTTTTGGATTGATTTCGCTATCCTATTTTGAATTGTTTTTATGATGATACATGGTTGGATCGTTGGGTATAGTTATAAAAATCTCATTTTAAAAAGATCACAAAGTTGAAGTTTTCAAAATTTATAAAATTAATTAGTTATGTCCAACTTCGGTTAGCAACTACCAACATTAGGCAAGTGCACATACTGAAGTAGTATAGAAAGAATTAGAATGTATTCCAAGGGATTGGTGGCATATACTATACTCACATTTCATCAATTATCTATCTAAAGAAGATTTAGAGAGCTATAATAAAGGTAGAAGATATACTGAGGTTAGTGGAAATTTACAAATGTTTTCAAGGCAAAATTTAAGATAGGTTTGTAAAAATGCAAGATAGAAGCTTAAGGTTTGCTTCGCTAACTCCTTATCATGTGGTTTCTTGACAAAACTCAAAGAGAGAGAGTTGTATACTGGTATATTTGCAATGTCGGACTTACTGGTGTAAACTAAAACCTCTCTCAAGGTCAGTAGTTCTAGATCTAAATGCTAGATCCGCATAAAGCTTAAGAATCTTTTGTTTTTAAAAACTAACTTAATGAATTTCAAAATAAATGATAGAAAGTTTTCACCATTCTTCTCTTAAGATTTTTAGGATCAATTAGTAGCCTGATCTGCTTAAAAGAATGATCTATCATTATATTCGGTTGAAATCAAACATAAGTCTAAAAAGTGCACCACTCATTTACACCTAGGAAAATAAGTTTAAGCTACTAATTACAAATACCCAGTCAATATTTACTTGAAAGCGCATTTGAAATCATATGAATCAGGATTTGGGTTCACAAACCCTAAGCTGTGAGAGGTTATTTCTCCATGGGTACAAAGATTACACACAAATTATGAAGAAATAATATGGAATTAATTAACGAATATTTCAATTAAGATTAAAGTCCTACAAATATTACAAATAATGGGTTAAAATGATTTTTATATAGAAAACTGAAGGTTTCTAAAGCAAGAATACATTAATTCTTTTACTTCAGAATCCTCTCCTTATACTATGTTAAGAAATTGTACATATGCTACATTATTGATTGCATGCCTCTGTACTTTATTTATATGCTTGGTACAGAATTCACGACAATTTTATTTGCCACCTTGGTAGATTCTCTATAACAGAATCGTCCTTTATTTTCACGTGCTTTGAATCAAGGTATACGTAAAATCCACGCGTGATAATTTTTTTAGGGTAAGATTGAGCATGTCGAGGGCTCGAATAATGCTTTGATGTCAGAGCTCGCCTTTAGCTGTGGCTATTTGTTGCTCAAGTTCTTGTTCATTCTTCAACCAAGGGGTAAATCGGGTGTGTTGAGGGCTCAAGACTTGAGCTGGACCTAAATCGCGTTGTCTGAGCAAAAAGGTTGGATCTTCATCTAGCATTTTGTCGCAGGTCAAATCCAGGGTCGACAGCATGGTCCAACACAAGATGTTCTTCAAGTCCAGGGCTTGATTGCCTCAAAACCATGTTATGGGTTACGTCGAGGGCTCGTTGTAGGCGCGATGGACCATTTTGCCTTGTTATTTTGGCCTCAATAGCACCTTTTGCAAGGCTCGATAGAATTTGTCTTTAAGTTTTGCTATTGTTTTGCTCTAAATCTGTTTCAAAACACTTCATTTCGACTTCTTTTGACTCTAGGAGCTGAAAATAATATTTAAACATTAAAATCACAGATTCATAGGAATTTATCTAAGAATGCATCAAATTATGCCCAAATTGCTATGAAAAGAATATAGTAAAATAGAATTAACAATACGCTTTTGCTAAATGACGTACATTTAGGGTTTTAGGCTTTACCTAATTTATATGATATCAAAAGGTTATTAAATCTTTATTTGATCGCGTTTAGAGTTTATACGATTTTGAATTAAATCGAATTAGTTTTGGGGTTTCGATTTTAACCTAATTCATATGATATTTTAGGGTTACTAGATTTATTTGATTCAATCTAGGGTTTCTAAGATTTAGGTATGATCTAATACAATTTAGGATTTCGGTTTCGATGCGAATATTAGGGTCATGATGAGTTGGTATATTTGACTAAAATCCTAACGAATTTTCTGATATAATTTTTATCTACTTTATTTAATTAATATCATATTATTATATTTCTTGATTTACATGTTCGCCATTTGATATTATAGTCACCTGATACAACATTTATCGTATTAAATGATTTGTTAGATGAGTAGTTCGTATAGATAATTGCAAGCTTTCTTAAGAAATTGAATTTAGGTTTTATTAG
Source organism: Combretum micranthum (assembly GCA_024138025.1). Classification (NCBI taxonomy): domain Eukaryota; kingdom Viridiplantae; phylum Streptophyta; class Magnoliopsida; order Myrtales; family Combretaceae; genus Combretum; species Combretum micranthum. The sequence goes on along the minus strand of JAMXBD010003737.1, from coordinate 45,350 downwards.
CTAGTTTTGTATGACTTGTATTCTAAGCATATTAGATTTACTGGTCGTGTTTTAGGATTCTGAGGGTTCTCCATTGAATCGACCACTTTAAGATTTCGATCTTGTCATTAATTCTAAGGCTTGTTTATCAAGATTCTAGGGGATTCTTATCTACAAATATTTTTTAAGGTTTTCTAGAAGAGTTTAGAGTTTAGGTTCTCTTGAATAAGGTTTAAGTTTTAGTAACAAGGGTTTTAACTTTACTAATTTTAAGTTTTGTGGTTTAACTCTAACCTACGCTCTTAAAGGTTTACCCCATTCTTCATTCTAACTTATTTTCATTACTCATTCGACAATTCCTCATTTATATTGTTAAGATCATAGTTTAAATATGTCTAATTTAGACATGGTATCTTTCATTCACATAGCTAACCGTCTTCATTAGCTAATTGTCACGCCCCAAATGGTACCCTAAATGTGACAGCCTGCCACATTTAATATTAAGGCTTAAGTATGACAACCTTAGCTATCCCAAAAGTCTGAACATCGGGTGTAAAGTGTACTTTCACAATCGTAGTGGACTAAACTTTGGATCATGCCGTTTAAGTAGTTATACACAATAGCAATTAAGAAAATAAATCATAACAATATAACCAAGGTTCATAAAAAACTATTAAGAAGTCTTTACAACATTAAGAGGCATTCCCTTATTAAAAAATAACTAAGTCTAATAAAGAGTCTAACGATTTACACTTTTGAAACTCCTCTTGGAATCCATATCTACTTCTAATTTACACCTCTTTCCATGAGATCTTAGTTTGAAGGCATTACTTGGGTAAAATAACCTCTTGGTTCCAACCAAAGGTATGAGAACTGCAAAATATATCTAAGAGGGTATAAGCTACTAGCTTAGTGAGATTCATTTCTACAATTAAACACTTAACATTTAATAATCACTACAAGTTTATTAAAGCAACCATATGGGATGCACATATGTGGGCAAACAATCCATATGATTTTTCGGGAATCATATGTTTCAATGGATTTACCTCTCCATTCGGTGATTAGGTGTTTCAAACCATATATACCGCTATCGTACAACATAATTCCATGATAATTCTTATTTTTAACAAATTCTTTGCTAAAAAAAAGTACGTATAATCCAACTTATTTTTAGTTTATTTCCGAGCCACTACATAGCTGACAAATATGTTTTTGTCAGATGTTTTTTTTTAATGCTAGTTGTTTCAGATGATGCCTCGTCGCTTTATAGAATTTACAGACTTTATGAATCTCCTTACTAAGCCTTTGTCCCACCAAAGGTATAGTAATAAATGCAATGAACTCGCCCGATGACATGCATGAATCTTTTTAATTAAGTACTCATGGCATAATTAAATATTTTGTGGGTAATCATAGAATTTGCAAACAATAATTCTTACACTAGATCAAACTTCCATTATAAACAATTCCCGCCTTGATATACTTAATTGTAATTTCAACCAAGTATGTAAAGTACATGCATTTTTCATTTTATCTTTTCCTTAATTCTAATGCCACTATTTTACAAGCAAAATCATAAGTGCATAATGTAAGAAATAAACTCACTCGGCTATTTGTGCGGATACTTCTAGTCAAGGAGATCCTTGGGACACCATAACTCAGTCTCTTCATCACCTAAACAAGAAAAATACCAAAAATGAGTATTTCTCAGAAGTTCTACTTAAATTTGTAATTCTATTTTACTAAGTTCATCAAAATTCGCATAGAGGAAAATTCCAACTTAAAATGGCCATAACTTACTCATTTTAACTCGGAATTTCGTATATAATATACGGATTTCTATCTACTCGAAAAGATCTATCCATTTATAAGGTTAATCTTTGCATAAAAGGCCTTTTGGCTTCTTAAAAGCTACAATATAGAACTAAAACGAGAAATCCTGGTCTTTGAAAAGTAATTTTCTAAATTCATCTTTATTCAAAAATTTTTTGGCAAAAATATAGATATGTATATAGTTGAAAAATCCTTTGAATATCTATATAGACTCATATTATATGTAAGATTCTAGTGATGTTGTCTCAACGATAACTTCTCGTAAAACAATCAATCCTAAAGGTGTTGAAACTTAAATTTAAAAAATTCTTTTTTAAGTGTTTTGGAGAAACTTTATGACTTCTTTAGCTGTTATAAACAAGTATATTATTATCTTGTTTTCTAATTTCTTTTCTAAAACAAATAATTTTTTCTCTTAACTTTGGTCTCTTACAAATTTTGCTTCTAGTGATATAAATAATTTTTCCAAGAATTAAGATGTTGATAACCTATAATGACTTTGACTTGTATATATTTCCTTTTAAAGAAAAATGGTTTTGTTAAACAAGTCTTCTTATCGTTATATTCTCATCTTCTAACTTCTTCAAATATAAATTTTATTTCCAAAACTTGGTTCTTTAATTCTTATACCAGTTTTACTTGGAAAGAAATTATTCTTTCTAAGTTATTGGTAAAATTCATTGTTTTTGAAATCATCATACTTATATTCTTTTCATTTCTTTTGAAAATGGGTTTACCATTTACAAACTTGGAAATCCATTATTTTTCTATGTGGGTTTATAAATTAGTGAGATGATTCTATTTTACTTTGAAAACTAGCCTTGTTCTTAGTTGTTTTTATGGAGTTAGTTTAAATCCTACAAGTAAACTTTATATAAAAAATTTGTTTACCAAGAAAACATTTATGCTAAGTTTTGATAAACTTTATGTAGCTTACTATAAAAGAAAATGTTTATTTTGTTGGTTAATTTCTTTTATGAAATAATCTTTATTGTCATTTAAGAAAATCTTGGTGAGTTTGAAAAGAAGTTGAAAAATAATTTTCCCATGTGTTTGGTAACAAAATCTTGATTTAGAGATAACGTTATATATTAAAAGAGTTTAGTTTCATTTTCCTTTATTAAAAAAGTCTACTTCTAAGTTTTGTTGAGACAATAACATTATGTTGATGCACACATGAGTATGTAGTATGAGAAAAATGATAATAATACCTATTATTTTTGCAATTAACTATATGTATTTAGCTAGATTTCGTGATTGACTACTTGAACTTGAACTATTTTTATAATTTTCTATCTCATTTGAGTATTGTAAATAAACTCGAAAAGTTTATAAGTAGTAAATCAATGCTTTTAAATTTCATATAGTTAATGACACAAATTGGTAAAATTTAGGTAATATTTTAATAAAAAAATTATAGGATACCACAAGAGATATAGATTTGATATAATTATACAAAATTCATCTAATTAAGAAATAAGTTTAATGTGCCTATTTTTAAAATTATTTTCGCTTCAATAAAATCATTTTTGCCCTTTTCCTATGAAAAGGACCGGGGTCTTTTAGTTATAAAGATAATTTTGGAAATATGCAATTTCTAAAAAAATATTACGAGAAGGTTAAAGCTGGTTTTAAAAGTTTAAAAAATCCATCCATTTGAGGATGTTTCTAATTCCCAATAATTACATAAAGATGTAAGGTGGAAAAGTAGACCGCCAAGCACAGTAAAGTTACCCACGCCAATAAACATCACATTCAACAAAGAGAGGCAATTCTAGACTCTGGGTTCCCTTCATCACAGAAAGCAAAAGTCAAAAAGTTTTTGGTCTTACCTTTTCATTTCATACGTAGTGTAGGGGGAGTTGTTGATGCGGAGGAATCTCTTCCTCCTTTTTTTTTTTTTTCCTTTTTGGTTCTCGTACTCAAGAATGCTTATACTAAACCCACCAATGCCATTGCTGTCGCCAAGAATCTTTAATAAGGTAGAATAATCAAAATTTGAAAGCACCGGTGCCCAACTTAGCTGGAGTTTGTGGGACTACAATCTGCAATACATATCTTCCATTCCTATTATTTCAAAGGCATCATTCGTTCCCACTTAAGCTATTACCTTTATTCTCGATATGCAACCACACATTTCCTGTCCTCGCCAGTTTCGTGCGGTCGGTTGATAAAAGTTGGTCAAATTGTCCTCTATAGAATGCCGACCACACCATACCATAGGATATGATGTTGATACTATGAAACGTAACCGCAGCCACTAAGCATTGTTGATGCTTGCGTTAGGGAAGATTAGGTCGAATACAGGCAAAAGTTTTGCTATTAGCCATCTTCGGAGTAACACGTGTTCCTGTCCATTTATAGAAAAACTGCTTTGATTTCTCGCATATTTTATCTGCGTATGTATCATGATAGGGTTAATTTCATTCATATTACTTGAACTTTTTCAATTGATCAAAAGTATACATAAATAAAATTTTATTACAAGAAAATATTTTGAACTTTTTAAATATTTTACTCTCGGTACCCTAGGTGGATTCTATCGTATTTTCCATCAATTTATTGATGTGGCAAGTAAGCAATTTTGTAAAAATGCCCATAAATTTGGCAAGGTTAACATCTAAATCCTTGATAGATGTGTCGATTCTACCGTTTTTGTTAATCGACGGCTAACTAGGCATTAAAAAAGGATAAGTTTTATTTATGGTAATAAAAAAAATACCAATTATAACACAAAAAACTTTTCTTTTAATCAATTTTTCTTTTCACGTTAGATTCTAGCAAGAGAAATAACCGATTTCAGTTAAAGATGTCATACGTAAAATAATTAAAAAGTTTGAGTATGATCATGATACGAAATTATTTTTATGTATTATTCTATTATATATAAAAAAAATTTAGGTATCTAAAATGAAACTTACTCTATAAAATAAATCGTCTATTTAGGTGACGTGGACTTTTTTGAATACAAATTATATGTCCCAAATCAAACTAAATAAATACTCACTCTGTTATTTTTTTTTTCTTTTTTGAAATAGAGATGTTTCTCTCAGAAGAAGTGAAATAGGGAATCACGGTGAAAAAACAATATGCCATCTAAACAAAAGTAATAGGAATTTTATTTTATTTTATTTTATTGGTCATAGGTACAAGCATTAAGTCTTTTTGAATTTAGAGTGTTTTTATAATATTTAAAATTTTTTAAAAAGTCCCTGTAGTCCACATCCCCGAAACAGTAAATATATTGGAACGACATTTTTCTGATAACAATGCGAGTATTGGATTTCATAGGAAATGCCCTTAAGATGTATGTATGTATGTATGTATGTATGTATGTATATGTATGTATGTATGTATGTATGTTATAGAGTACTCAACTCTGAATTATTAGTTCTATTCTATCATTTTTGCAAAGCAAAAACTTTTTTTAGTTACTCGAATGGTCTGGGTAGGTAGATTTTGGTTTTACGAGAGGTGCTTTTAACATTTTCCTCTGGTTCCACAATACTTGATTTTTTTTTTTTTTTTTTATGGTTTTACGACATATTGAAGTCCATTTATGAATTCAATGGAAAATTGAGAAGCAAAATAGAATATACGAGCAATGATAATAAATTTTCGAACAATCGAGCATAGTTGTGTACTTTTAGTGAAGCGGGAAAAACAAGTAGTTTTACAAATCATAAGGGCAAATTATGCAAGAATGTTCCGACATTTGGGATAAATTTATTGGAGGTTCAAATGTTTTAAGTGATTTAAAAAAGATCAAAATGTTTAGAAAATTAAGTCAATTGAGGTCTCTATTAATACGTATCGCAACATTACAATTATTTTGAGTTTTAATTAAATATTTTTCGTATTGATACGCATCAACAAAAATCACAATTTACTCTCTTCTCCTGTTGGGACTTCTTTTGAACTACTCTAAATGTTAGGATTTCAAATAAACTTACTTAAAAATATTGAGATTTTCTAGTGTAATTTATTCTAAATTATATACCGAACTTACAAAGAGATACGTTTGGAAAAAGCAATGATTTGTTCCTTGCAGAAACGGCGAAACACCATATTTTCAAAGCTTTTACAAACTTAGATATGCTCAACTTATATTAATTCAATAGAGGGCATTTGGGTAATTAAATTTGGTCTCATATAATATTATGGATCAAATTTTTAGGCTGATAGTTGGTTTATAGAGGCTTTATTTATTTTGAAATGTTTTAAAGAATTTACTATGAATTATAGACCTCTCAAGTTTAGTTCAACCCACTAATTGAATAAGTTGACCCATTGGGCTCAAGCTGGTCTAGGTCGACAAGATCCAAAGCCTCAATAGGATGTCACTTTGTTTCAAAGTACCAATTGATCATTGTTGCACTCAGACAGCACTCGACCCAAGGTCATTTGGCATTATCTTTTCACTTGGGCTCGGCACATGTGAACGTGAAATAGTAGGCTCACCTCACGTTTATCCTAATCGCCACCAACTACCTAGTCGCGCATGATCCCATGACGTGCTCAACCGTTAGGGATCCATTTGCTATAAATATCTCGTTCCACTCCATGCGAATGGTAATGTTCCCTATACTTTCTCTCATATTCGTTAATTACCCACATATTGACATATCTGCTGACTTAAGCATCATTGTGTATTTTTTGCAGTCCTACTATGCACATGAGTCCAATCCAATGATTCACTCTCTAGCCTCTATTGTATTAGAATTAGTGACAAATTCAAAATAAAGATTACTTAGACTAATCACATTTCTCAGGTTAGCTCATGTGCTTAATGAGTTTTTTTATATGCTTATTCACTTTAATAGGTCTTTATATAAACTTATTTATGAAAAGGTTTAGCTTAGCCTAATATGGTCTATTAGAAAGGAGTTACAAAGACATTTATGAAGATTTTATCTTATTTATTTATCTCTCGAATCTTTTCAATGATTGATTATGAGGTTCAAAATTTATAAATATAAACTTGTGATTCTCGAATTTGGTAACAAGACTCCCCTTTCTCTCCTTTCTTCTCTCTTCTCTCCAAAAAAACCCTAATCAGAGAAAATCTTAGGGGTGGATACCATTGTTGGTTCCCCCAATAACCTATCATCTTCTCACATCTTTTCTTTTCTCCTTTTTACTTTCAAAACCCAATAAAAACCCACCAATCATCTTATCATCTTTTTTTTTTTCATCTTTATCTCTCGAGCACTTTAAGGTTATAAACTTACTTTTAGAAGATTTTGAAGCTAGTGCTATTAAGAGTGTCAAAGAATTCAATATTTCGGTATTAACAATTTAAGGTCTCAAATAAAGAAATTTTTCAAGATGAAAAAGGGGTCACATTTTCCATCAATTTTTTTTTTTTTTAATTTGGGTCATTGTGGCTTTCCTCTTGTTCTTTTTAGTGCCCTATCCTTATGTAGGTATTTTCTCCGGTCAAAGTATCGCATCTTTGTTCTCATAGTAAAACTTTTTATGTTAAAGAGTTTTTAATACACTCTTTTGGTGTAAGAGATGTGACTTTATTGGTTAGGGTTTGTTACCCTCATCTCTTTTTGTTCATACTTTCGATTGATTTGTACTTGTTTTATTCTATTAATGGATAAAGTTCCATGTTCTTTGGAAGAAAAAAAATACCTATAATTCTTACATCACACATTCTAAAGATTAGGAGAAATATCATTATGCTACTAAAATCCTCTTGTAAATGATCAAACCAAGAATTTGAGAAAAGAATGGTCAAGAATAATAAACAACATCCAAGTATGTCAAGCATGCCTACTCGCTTTCGGATTGCTCATTCCTCTTTTCATATCTTTCTCTAATAAAATCCTTTCGTGTGTTACAAATTAAAGTTTTTCGAGTCATTTTACATTTGATGCGCCTAGTAGACCATCTATAGCAAAACCTTGACACAAATTTAACAATCATTAGAGAAAAAATTCAATAAAACAAGTGAATTTATGAACTATAAGAAGCTTTGCAAATTATTTTGACAATTTAGGAAAAAAAACCAAAAAATACCCACATTTGGTTTTTTTTTTTTTTTTTTAGTTTTTAAAGAAGCTAAGACAAATTACGACAATATAAGTGAAATTATGAATATTAAAGTAGTTTTACAATGGCAGAGTCACACAAAATTATCAAAATGTACAAGTATAAAGAGAACTTACGAATGATTAAGTTAATACAAGAACTTTTGTAGAAATGTAACTTTTAAGTCCATTTGAGATATGTTGTTTTGCGAATATCAAAGGCCTTTTGCAAAATAATGGAAATTATAACCTTAGGAGCGACTTTATAGGAAATAAAACAAAAAAAAAAAAAATGTTGACTTTATTTACAAACCCATAGACTTAGCTTTCTATGCAAAATAACAAACTTACTAGTATTCTTAATAAATAACGTAGATTTGCATTAGATGAATTAATTCAATAAAATATATATATTTTTAAATTTAGAGTTGTGTTACCAACCGAAGCAAATATATGGAAATTTAGATATTTTCACAACCTTTGAGTGAATTAGCAAACTTAGCAGTACTTATGGATGTTATGTAATTTTATGATTTTATAGTCAATAACAAACTTATAAGCAATTTTACAAAATCATGGAAAGTTACTATTGCTAGTTAGAATTGGGTAGAGTCAATTGTGGTTGTTGGACTGGACTTGTGTGTTGGACTTACAAGACAAAGTACAGTTAGTGGTGTATCAAGACTTGGCTTATTGTGGCCATTCCAATAGTTAAGTCAATGGGCATATTGGTGGTATAATAAGCAATAAGTATAAGCATGTGTCTAGGCAACATCATCGTTCTTGTGGTGCCATTAGAGGTATTTATAGTGGCATGATCCTTGATGATTATTCATGTAGTGCGATAATGTGATAATAGGTGGTTAGGGATAGTTATCATGGACGTGGATCGAGTCCCTTAATCCATGTTTGGTTGTGCTAAGCACAAGTGATTAGAAGGAATCTATTGAGTAACCTTGGGTCAGATGAGTCAGTTATAACATTCAATAGTCAGCATCCTGACTTAAGTGAATAAGCATTGCTTGCATGGCTCTGCATTGGCTAGAGTAGTTAGGTTTAGGCCTAAGGGGTTGACTCAATGGATGATGGGTTAGAATGGGCTGAGGAGATTCGTGATCCATATTTGATTATCATTACTTGCACCAACCCTTACCAACAGCCTTTGTCCAGAGCCGGTAAAGGCAATAAGTCAAGTGGACAGGTTGACTGAGATGAGTCTAAGCTATAAACTGGGGTATCTATGTGGTTCCTAGTTAGGGAGACCTATTGTTGCTACATGCTTGGAGTGGCCAAGTGAAATGTCGCCATTTATAAGCTTTTGAAGAGCGGTCATGCTATGTTATGTTAATCCATCTAATTCAATTGAACTAGCTAGCTGTGTCTAAGCTAAGTGTTGTGATTGTGGCTCAAGTGTTGCTGGCACATGCATTCTTTTTAGGAGGATCTTAAGCATTACTACTTGCTCAATTAAAACAACATTTATTACATTAACACGTGTTGGGGAAGCTATAATCGTTCAAATTATGGTGGGAGTGTTTGTGTATGGCCATGTCATGTGGGATCATTAGGTGGATATTCACACACCCGTACTCTGTTAGAGATGTGGCATTTTCTGCTATTACTTTTGCAACCATCGAATATAAGTGGACATGCATATGATGGTTAGGGATTAGTGATGAAAAAATTATCCATAATTGTCATGTCATTCGAGAGATCGTCATGACCTATAAATCTAGCTTAGCAACCTCAATTAATTTTTTGTGATAATCGTTTCATTATTCTAGTGGGCTAGGTGACAGGGCCCAACGAGCCTAGTTCGATCATTGGGATGGCTTGGGGAGTTTTGGCTTGGTAAGCTCGGAACAGAGATCGTTGGACTGATCTGCTGCATCCAACTTTTCTCAGGCAGGCTCATGCATACACAGGAGATGACTGTTGGCCTTGGCCTATGAGGAGCTCATTCATGATAAAGATGAATTGAGCTTACTCTATCTCATCCATAAGTCACTGAGGTGATCTAACGGTCGTCATCCATGCTAAGTGCCTATAATTACTCGATCATTCCTCCTCATTTGCAACTTTCAGAGAGAGAAGAAAAACAACATTCTATAGAGAGGCTATGCTCAAAAAGATCAATCAAGACAACTCAAGCAAATTTCTATCTCAACTGCTCAATAACTGTAAGGTTGACGCACGAAATCTACTCAAGCTTTCTTTCCTGTCACTTGTGCATTCGAGACCCTGAAATTGTCTGTTCCTCCTTCTCTGTCATTCTCTCCAAACCATCCCGTTAGCAAGTGCCATCTCCTCAATAGCATTCCGAATTCACGTGCCAAGTGTGAGATCTACGCGACACGTGCGTGACCGCTAACAGCAGGAACCCTCATCTACATACTTAATCACCAAAAGAGTTTAGCTGGTGAAGCGGGGAAGATGAAAAAGGGTTTTTGTTTTTGTTTTTGATTTTTTTTTTGTTTTTGTATTTTGTTTTTTTGTTGTTTGTTTTTTTTTTGGGGGAAGGGGTAGGAAGAGAAGAAAAGAAAGAGTGGTCAATCCGTAATTAAACGACGTAGCGAATATCACTTACCACAGAGCCGATTCCATATATTATTCAGACAATTCCAAAATTATAAAAAAGAGAAAGGAAAAGAAAAGGAAAAAACTTCAAATTGGATTCGAACGCCATAAAAACACTTTCACATTTCTATCTTTTTTCCGATCCTTCTTTACTGTTTCCACCCTCATAGCATGGGCTTGTTCTTATAATAAATGAAACTGCACCTATAAATAGCCTAACAAAGCTTAAGGAGCTCCAAATAACGTCCCTTCAGTGGCTCTCCCTGCACCTTCAGAGTACTGAGAAAGCCTTTTTGTTTTTCATTTTTCAAAACCAAAAAACAAGAAATGGGAAGCAATAAGGCTATCACTCTTGAAGAGATTAAGAATGAGTCTGTTGATCTGGTAACATCCTTCTCTCTCTCTCTCTCTCTTGCCAAGACTTAACGTTCTATAACATAATATATATCGGTTTTTTTCTATTTTTCTTGCTTATTTATGAACATATAATTAAGTAGCAACATCATTGTTGCTTCCGTAGAATTTCTTGCTGTTCATGAAAAGCTATATTATTATTATTATTATAGTTAGTCAAATGCCGATTCTATAAGATTTAACGTTGCTTTTGAAATTTTCTTTCCTACTTGGTTTAAGTGTTATTATTAGCCGTAAAACATGTGCATGAAATGAAGAAACATATAAGAAATATACTACAAAAGAAAGCAAATTAACACAAGCCTGTAATCAAAGATTTTGATAAGCAACTTATTAAAGAATTTCCTCCAGTATAAAAATATATATATATATATATAAATATATAAAGAAGAGCGCGTCAAATTCAAGGTTCGTCTCTATCTAAATATATAATTAAGTATATATATTAATATTCTAAATTCTAGTTGATTTATGTTTGGAAGTGATAGAAGAAAAAAAGCAAAAGTGTAGGAATAGGATTCTCCAACATGAGTCATGAGATGCCATAAGCTTGGCCGGTATCTGATTTCTGCAGCAACTGGTAAAGGTGGAAAGTATTGTGTTCCTCATGAGTCATGCCACTCCTTTCCTTTCCTTTCCGTCTCTCATGCATTTTAATATATTTCCACAGTTCAAATACTCTTTGATACTCATCAACGCGTTATCAATTATATTTTCATTAAATTCTTTCAGTCGGTAATCAGGATTACAAATCCTTTTTTTTTTTCCCTCTCCCTCTGTCTATCTAATCCAAATAAGGATACTAAATAAATGTCAACCTAAACTATAGTTTTATAATATATTTAAGGTCTATTTGAATCGTCAGATTTTTATTAGTATCCTATCTGTGTCGGATTTGCATTTGTAACTTATTTGTATCATATCTGTATCGTATCTATTTGGTTTGTTTATAAGTAAAACAATTAATTTTCTATTGGGATCTTTTTTTTAACCAAAAAAAAAAATATATAATACTAAAATGATCAATATACATGAAACAATCAGAATGAAAGTTCTTGTGTCATTCATAGATCAAAAGTTGACTACAAACTCATTGGCATAGGATTAGCATATGAATAATAATTATTCAAGATATATAGACCTGACCATCATGCTATGCCTTTTCTTCTCTCATACTAGTTTAAACGTGAGCTTTGTTAGAATTTTGAGTAGACCAAATTAATCTTTTTATTTGACTCTTTTGCTATCATATTGAGAGGAGAGAGAGGTAGGGCTAACCTTGGTTATACATAGGTATGCCAAATAAGATTGTGGGACTGCATATGATACCACATATGGGATCGTAAAGATTCCATAATCTTATTTGGCACATCCTTAATGGAGGGTGTAAGAAAAATTGAGTGGTCCTACTTTTCTATCGAGAGGTAAGGTTTATTAGTGATGATTCATAAAGGGATATATCGTGCTATTTTATTAATTTAAAAAATTTACAAGTTTTTTAATGTGAAAACTCTTTTTATTGTTTATCTGTTTGGGACAATAGTTAACGTTTTCCTATTAATTATAAGTGTATTTCTTTATATGTTTATACTTACTGAATCATACTATGTCAAGAAAAGCTCAATGTTTAAATGAAAATCCCAGTTACAATGGTTGTTATTACTATTACTTAAACTACCAAAGCCAAAGCCACCATGGATTGCAATATATATTACATATGCATAATGAAAAAGAAAGTGTGTGTATACATAAATGAATATCTTTTTAAAAAAAAAAAAAAAAAATTTGTATTACACATGATTCAGAATATAAAGTAAAAGATCAATTTCTAGTAGAGTTGGATTTTGCCACGTAATACCCATTTTGGTTGATTTAATCTTAAATTCTGCTAATGGAGTGAAATTTCCTGTGCTGTTTGCTGGAATTCGGATATGGATATGCTATCCCAATGCACGCAACGCCGTGAGCTGGTTAATGAAACTCTCCTCTAGCTTTGTTCGTTGAGGATACTGGACAGCTAGTCTATGTTTTAATGTTCATTCAGCAAGAAAAGGACACCTTTGTATATTTTTTAAATTATCCTTTCAATGGAAATAGACAAACCACTTAGCACATAGACTCCAACGATAATGGTCTGATTCACTTGCAGGAAAGAATTCCTATAGAGGAAGTGTTTGGGCAGTTAAAATGTACAAGGGAAGGTCTGAGTTCACAGGAAGGAGCGAATCGGCTTCAAGTTTTTGGACCCAACAAACTAGAAGAGAAAAAGGTTCCTAGCCATTTAGCCTAAAGCTCATTTCAGCACTTGTAATGGAATACTGTGGTAATTGTTTGAAGATTTTCCTTTTCATTTTTTGCAGGAGAGCAAAATTCTCAAATTCTTAGGATTTATGTGGAATCCATTGTCCTGGGTCATGGAAGCTGCTGCCTTGATGGCTATAGCTTTGGCAAATGGAGGAGGAAAGCCTCCTGATTGGCAGGACTTTGTCGGGATCATTGTCTTATTGCTGATCAACTCCACAATCAGTTTTATTGAAGAAAATAATGCTGGTAATGCGGCAGCTGCTCTTATGGCTGGCCTGGCTCCCAAAACTAAGGTCAGAAAGGGCTTTCTGAATTCAAACACCAATATGCTTCCACATTTTAACTTAATGGTCGGTCAGGATTCTTAGTGTGTTACCATGGTGCTGAATTGCAGGTTCTTAGAGATGGTCAATGGAGTGAACACGATGCTGCTATCTTGGTTCCCGGTGACATCATCAGCATCAAGTTAGGTGATATAATACCTGCAGATGCCCGTCTCCTCGAAGGCGACCCGCTTAAGATTGATCAGTCTGCTCTAACTGGGGAATCTCTTCCAGTCACCAAGAACCCTTCTGATGAGGTGTTCTCTGGTTCAACCTGTAAACAAGGTGAAATCGAGGCTGTTGTAATTGCTACAGGTGTGCACACCTTCTTCGGTAAGGCTGCCCATCTTGTGGACAGTACAAACCAAGTTGGGCACTTCCAGAAGGTTCTCACTGCGATTGGTAATTTCTGCATTTGCTCCATCGCTGTTGGAATTATAATAGAAATGATAGTCATGTACCCAATTCAGCACCGCAAGTACAGGGATGGAATTGATAACTTGCTGGTGCTACTGATTGGTGGAATTCCTATAGCAATGCCCACTGTATTGTCTGTCACCATGGCTATTGGGTCCCACAGGCTTTCACAGCAAGGAGCCATTACAAAGAGGATGACTGCAATTGAAGAAATGGCAGGAATGGATGTCTTGTGCAGTGATAAAACCGGTACTCTTACCCTCAATAAGCTTACTGTTGACAGAAGCCTGATAGAAGTGTTTGCAAAGGGAGTGGAAAAAGAGTATGTCATTCTTACTGCTGCAAGGGCATCAAGGACTGAAAACCAGGATGCTATAGATGCTGCGATAGTGGGAATGCTGGCAGATCCAAAAGAGGTAAAAAGCTAGCTTTCTCAATTTCTGTCGGTCTGAGGGAGCTTTACAATTTTGAAAGGATAGGATCATGCTTATGTATTATTACATGCAATCTGGGCAGGCACGAGCTAATATCAGAGAGGTTCATTTTCTTCCATTTAACCCAGTAGACAAAAGGACAGCTTTGACATACATAGACTCTAATGGAAATTGGCATCGTGCCAGTAAAGGTGCCCCAGAGCAGGTAAATGCCTTTTTCCATAGACAATTTTGGCAAAATGCAAATTTTACGGGTGAACTGATTTCTTTTATGCCTCAAAACAGATATTGAACCTTTGCAACTGCAAGGAGGATGTCAGGAAGAAGGTTCATGCTGTCATTGATAAGTTTGCAGAACGTGGACTTAGATCTTTAGCTGTTGCGAGACAGGTGCCGTAGAGAATTTATTTGTGAATCCGATAATCTTGATTGGTTTTATATCTTCCTTTTCAGTTTTGCTTGCAACTTGTTTGCAGGAAGTTCCGGAGAAATCTAGAGATAGTCCAGGCGGCCCATGGCAATTTATTGGCTTGCTACCGCTCTTTGATCCTCCTAGGCACGATAGTGCGGAAACCATCCGAAGAGCTTTAAATCTTGGTGTTAATGTAAAAATGATCACTGGTGAGTCGTCATACATCCAGTAAATTCAAATGTATTTCTAGGTTTTTTTTGGGATGTGTGAAAACATTTCAATGTCAAAGCACAGGCGATCAACTTGCCATTGGAAAGGAAACTGGAAGGAGGCTTGGAATGGGGACAAACATGTATCCATCTTCTTCTCTGCTTGGTCAAGACAAAGATGCTACCATAGCAGCATTGCCTGTGGATGAGCTGATTGAAAAAGCTGATGGATTTGCTGGGGTATTTCCAGGTCAGTTTCATTCTCATTGAGATTTTTCTGATTCACCAAGATAAGATACAGCATTGCTTTTATTTTGCTTATCTTTTGTCCTTCAATTGATATGAATGATAAATCATTCAACCTTGTTGCTTGTGCCTGTGCCTCTTCATTCTGTTTCTTTTGTTAATGCATAAACAGAACACAAGTATGAAATTGTGAAGAGGCTACAGGAAAGGAAGCACATCTGTGGAATGACAGGAGATGGTGTGAACGATGCTCCTGCTTTGAAGAAGGCAGACATAGGTATTGCAGTTGCAGATGCTACTGATGCTGCTAGGAGTGCTTCAGACATTGTTCTTACTGAACCTGGGTTAAGTGTCATCATCAGCGCAGTGCTAACCAGCAGGGCTATATTCCAAAGAATGAAAAACTACACTGTAAGAGATCTTTCCATTGATGCAAATAGGCAGGAACTTCATGCTGAAGCTGTAAGCTTACAAGTTCTATTGTCATTCTCTTGCAGATTTATGCAGTTTCTATTACAATTCGTATTGTGGTAAGTATATCATTTTAGTCTAACCAAAGAACTATCGTTCAAGCAGCTCACATACTTAATTCCTTCATTTTGTCTTTACTCGTTGCAGTTTGGCTTCATGTTTATTGCTCTCATTTGGAAATTTGACTTTGCTCCTTTCATGGTTTTGATCATAGCAATCTTAAACGATGGTGAATTTCTTTCTCTTGCTCTTCTGGTTCTGGAGTTTTCCCTTCAACTTGTGCTTAAAACTCCCTCCTTTCTTTCCATTATCAGGAACTATTATGACCATATCAAAAGACCGTGTGAAACCATCTCCACAGCCAGATAGTTGGAAGTTAAAAGAAATTTTTGCCACCGGAATTGTGCTTGGAGGATACCTGGCATTGATGACTGTGGTATTCTTTTGGACCATGAGAGAGACCAACTTCTTTCCTGTAAGAATCCTTCACCTTTTAACTTCCAGGCCTCGTGTATGTCTGCTAACAATAAAGTTTCATCACAGAACAAATTTGGTGTAAAATCCATCAGAGATAATCCTGATGAAATGATGGCAGCTCTTTACTTGCAAGTGAGTATAATTAGCCAGGCTCTCATCTTTGTCACAAGATCACGCAGTTGGTCCTATGTTGAACGGCCAGGGCTCCTCTTAGCCGGTGCATTCGTGATTGCCCAGCTGGTAATAAAAGTCCCAGTTACTTTCTCTTTTGGTATTTTTTTTCCCTCTTTTAAGATATATTATAGGGACGAACCACTTTATTTCTTACTAGGAAGCGTCAAGCATCACCATAGTGTAACTAAGGACGTTGATATCTGTACACCAGCCTAAGACATTTTCTTTTCCTCACAGTTGGGTATATGAAAATATGATCTTTATAATTATAATATGATGCTTGACATGTTCTAGTAAAAGAATAAAGCGGGAACATCACGTTCAAATGATCTTTAAGCTTGAGTTCATGATCTCACATTCAATATCGTGCAATATCATGTGATTTCCAGGTCGCGACATTGATAGCAGTTTACGCAGATTGGGGGTTTGCAAAAATAAAGGGCGCAGGCTGGGGATGGGCCGGTGTAATATGGCTATATAGTGTAGTAACCTATATCCCTCTTGATTTACTCAAATTTGCAATCAGATACATATTGAGTGGAAAGGCTTGGGATAATCTTTTGGAGAACAAGGTAAAAATAGTTTGTTTTATGATGTTACCATAAAACTTATTGCGACTACAATGAATTTTTATTCGTTAGTTGAAATAGTTTATGTTGCTAAGTGCTCTGCCTCCTCTTCTCCCACAGACTGCCTTTACTACAAAGAAAGACTATGGCAAAGAAGAGAGAGAGGCTCAGTGGGCTACAGCACAGAGGACTCTACATGGTCTACAGCCTCCAGAGACCACAAACCTCTTTAATGACAAGAATAGTTACAGGGAGCTCTCGGAGATTGCAGAGCAAGCGAAGCGGCGAGCTGAGGTTGCTAGGTAAGCAAGTCAATCATCTGCGACATACATCATGCTTCACAGCAAGATTTGCTTACAGAATCTTCATGCATTATTTTACCAGTTGGACATGTCTGTCCATAGTGTTTCTGAAGATCTATTGCCAAAGGCATTTAATCATGAAATTTATGGACTATACTTTCCAGCAGTGATGTAAAACATGTTGATTTCTTTTTCAGGCTTCGTGAACTAAATACTCTCAAGGGGCATGTGGAGTCGGTGGTGAAGCTGAAGGGACTAGATATTGATACCATACAGCAACACTACACTGTTTGAAGAGCTGACAAGAAATCATAATTTTTAGGGAGATCATTGCAGATTTTAGTAATTATGATGACGACGAAGACCCCTCACGGAACCTAAACATCTTCACGTCTTTCTGTTGGAAGATTTCATGATTGATGCATCTTAATCTTACTGTTATTTTTCATTTTAATGTACGAGAATCCTATAACTAACATAGTTTCAGTCGGCACAAGTTTTGTTTATGTTCTATTAGTTACCTCTAAATTGGACATATCTAACTGATTTCATCACCGTCTAATAGACCGATTGCAACGGACTTGGATCATGTGGGGCTGGGTTCATTTTGGTCAAACCTATAGGATGAAAGCAATGCGGTTTTCGACCAAATCACCTTTCGACCACATGACAGATGACACACGTTGAATTCGTTTTCAATTTTTTAAAGTAAAGCATTGTCTAGAAACAGTTTCAGAAATTTAATTTTCCAAGGGGCAGGATAGGTTTTCCATTAGGAACAAAAGATTTGTTTTGCAACTCCTTCGACCAAAGAATTCACCGAATGATGTTAAAGACATGTTTTTGAAATGTAAGTGCCATTTTGGCCAGAAAAGGATAGAGAAATACAAGCGCCCTAACCCTAACGTGTAACAACTTGCGTAATTTCCAATTTGGAACAAATTTTGGAATATATAATCAAACAAAGTACCCAGCCCCTTCACATCTGATGTGGTTTATCTCTTCTTCCAAAGCCATACGGATGTATAATCATTTTAGTTGCATCTCTTCTCAACCATGTTTTCTCTATTCTCTATTAAAACTTAAAAGGAATCGACAGATTTTGACTAGACAGGTGGTATATGTATATAAATTCCACAGGGTCTGAATTTCTGAGAACTAGCCAAGTTGAAGACCCACAGGAGGAAACTAGATTAAACAAAAGGTGCAGTTGTCTATGCCAGTTTATAATGGCATACACATTGAAGTGCCCAAACCATCTCTATCTGCTTCCTTTCAGTTCTTGTACTTCGTTAGACATTTTTCAACATAAACAGTTGTGCGGTTATTCAGCACCCAATCTCAGATGTCGCCCTTTCTTCAGCAAGCTTCACCAGTAATCTAAAGAGTACCCTCATAAACAATACCTTTTTAGCTCCAAAGACAAATTCCAATACTCGCTTATTGCCTTTATTCATTCATCTAATGTATGTCCAGACACAAATGACGAATCCTTACCTGATCATATGGGGCCTATGCAAGAATAATAAAATAAGCAAACTGCCTGCTCTAACGCAGAAAACAAATGGTAGCAACATCTTATAGAAGGCTAAATACAATTTCTGATACATACAATATGTGAAAGACCTAAACATCCTAAAACACAAACAGATGACAACTGTATTGCATTTATATCCGCTTGCAATACCAATCTAGGTCAAGAAGGTACCTCAAGTAACACGGATCAAAAGAACAACCATGATGAAGATACATGTCATTAAAAAGATTAGAATCCAAGTAAAACATGTTGTCTTCGATGTTTTTGAGAATATCTCAGATGCTCGAACATTAGCACGATTGGTACTTGCCAAGCTATGCTCCACTGCATGCTCTGTAGAATCGAGTATCTGCAACAAAATTGAAATAGAAAATTAAATAAATAGGGGAAAGAAGAGATTCTCAGCAGGAAGGTGTATATATATATATATATATATGCAACTATATAGACCCACTCAATCAATCTCTGTAAATGCATTTTTCTGGAAAGAGGATTAAGAAATTGAAATGTAAAATAAAGAAATTGCATTCCAAAACAACCCACAAAAAAAAAAAAAAAAAAAAAAGAGAAAAACACACCATCCATGTAGTACCACAAGAGACACTGCATTCAGTATTTAATAGGAATTTACTTTATTTGCAAGTGAAAACAGTCCTGCAATGCACAGATAGGCACTTTCTTCTTTTCCAGTAGCTCAACTGATACAAGTCCACCATCTATCAAGAGACTAAGGAATCCTCAATAAACTTTATTAATGCTTCCTAAAGATTGAAAGCTCTAGAAAAATGCCTTTCATGCACCCACAAGGATTTGTGACTTGCTGCTTAGTGCAGCTGGGTACAAAAATAAGAATTGACTTACTGAGTTTTAAATTTCAGGTTTTCATCAAGGAAGGTAGAAGAAGAAGAAGAAAAAGAATAACACCAGGAAGAAGAGGAAAAGAAGAGTGTCTCTTCAGTTCTAAACTTACCTTTTTATTATTTAAATGTACTTCACTGCAACAGAGTTAATATTAGGGATAGTATTGGAGGTTATTTACACGTAGCTGATGAGGTGTATTTGCAATTTGCCCTTGATGTTATATTACTATCAGTCTAAAAGTGTAGTCGAAGAATGAGCAAAGATCAACAGCTATTTAGCACTCATTTATTTCTACTTTTCTTTGTTTTATTTCCTTCTCATATAAGGCCTATATTAAAACTTATAACAAAAAACATTATTTGATTTTAATAAACATAAGATTAGTGCAAATTATGACATGGAAGAAAGAGCATCAGCAAATGGCGTAAAACAGTTTCTTTTTTCTTTTTATAGATAATAAGGAAAGGTATTTAAGTAAATATCACCATCTATGTCATCTTTAATTTTATTTTTATAACATTTGATTTGATTCAATCTTTTCAGTATGTATGCTTGTTGAAGTTTGATGATAGTAAATATCAGTTGAGATCAATGAATCTTTAAATCTTATATGTTAAAACCTAGAATTAAGAATTTAAGCTTGATTAATGAACACCATACAAATATAACTTATTAACAAAATTTTTGAACCAGCAAAACAATATCAATAAATTTCATAACCTAGACTGACACATATCATGTCCACATTTTGGATCCTTTCTAATGGGTCCCATATCCTTTTAGAAAAACTGTTTAGATCCCAACACGTACAAGATCCCCATAACCAAATCCAGGTAACATAGCTAGCCATACCACCTTAATGTAAGACAAGATCAAATATCTTACCTTCTCGGTGTTTTGTACAGACTGGCTCATCATGAGGCTAGTCTCTTTAAGTTGTCTTGCCAACCCAACCATTTCATCCGTCAGATCTTCTTGAAGCTTTCTGTCATGCAGATGGAGAAGTGTAAAAGATGCAGAAACCGAATTTAAAATATTAAGTATCCACCAACTTACAAGAAAGATGTAATTAAACATCTTAACTGACCATCAAATTCTAAATCTAGTCTAATGATTTTACAAAGTACAAATGTTACTTCAAACAAGAAATAAAGGTAAGCAAATATTAGGAACTGAAGCTCTAGCAGTTGAGTTATCAAGTGCTTCCCCAAGCTCCCTGTACCATAAAATTCAATTTCCTAACTGTCTCTAGGTTGTCATTTTCAGTGCTATGCCTATAAAATTCAGATATATTGACTTCTAAATTTCTCTGATAAAGTACTATTCACTTCATAAAGCAGCTCAAAGTTGTTTATACACCAAGTATCTAAAATTGTCTTGTCAGTGCTAGTGCTACATTGAAGGTAGATGTGCAGGAAAGGACAAAATTTAAGTCAACACAGAAATGCCACTTTTGAAAAAGCTGAACAGAGGTCATGTCTTTAGTAATTTTCCTTAATATGACTTGCTACAACCTGGAAGGACTATAAAATCACAACAATGCAGCTGCTGCAATTGCTTTTATTATTTCTCAACACAATCAATATTTATTCAAGTCTATCAACACTTAAATTATGTAAAATAAAGGTGGTAGAAGATAAGACATTTTCATAAAAACTTGTGTAAATCAATTCAGTAACTCAATGATATATATAGACTCCGAGAAACCAAATAATCTATCACTAATTCCTATAATACCCTCTACCAGTGAATCTGTCTACAGCATTAGTTAAGGAAGATAGGATCCCAAAAGGCATTGTCTTTCCAACGTAATCCACTAGTGCTGAAATAATCAGATAGATCATATATGGTCAAAAGATGAGAGATAGATATCCAGAAGGAAAAGGCAAGGTACTAGATAGACTTATATATGGATCAACAACAAAGATATCATAAGACCTGTGCTCTCAATATGAGCATGTGCTGCAGCATCGAGTTTGACTGGCCCTGATACACTGCTGTCTTTGGTACTTCGAGTTCTATCTTCAGTGGGTGCGGCAGGACTGAGAAAGAGCATGGAAAGGGTGGTCAAACAAGCACCACATAAAACGAAAAAAGAAGAAAATAGTACATCTAATATTAATTTAAAAGAAAGACCATTCATAAACCAGTTGCAAATTAGAACATATATCTACTCACATGACTCTCCTCCTCAATCCAGCATATTGTGAACACGATTTTTCTCTGCACTAGGAGGACCATTCTGGGAAGAGTCAGTGGGATGGTCTCTTGAATATTTCCACATCATGCTGGAATTACACATAACAAGCTTCTCAGAATTGCCAGTGATCTCACTAATTAAACAGGTCCATAGATAAGACTAAGAGAGTGAATTAAGTGCATAGACAAGACTAGGGGAGAGACTTAAATATCTTCTAGAAGCGCATAAACTAACTGCCACCATGAGAATTTTTTTATTCTTAAGTAAGGTTTACAATGAAGAAAAAAGACAACAGCAATTAATTTCAGTTCAGCACCAACCAAAAGTCCCAGTTGTTTGCACACAGACTCAAAGATGAATGCAACAAAAGGAAAACCCAAATTTCTTGAATAAGCTAGCTGCTGCAACACAAGATTAGAATTCCTAGAAAGATTTCACAACCAAAATGTTTCCATTGTTCAACAGCACTTTTTGATAATGTGAGATTACAGATAAACAAAGTAAAAAGCCTCTCCAATCATGTTGCAATTACCAAATCTCAATTGTCAAAAATATAGCAAAATCTATTATCATACTTCCACAGGTGTTACAAGTTTAGCAGCAATTGCTTCAATCTTTTCTGAGTATTCATTTATAAAGCCTTTGGAATCCTGTAAAGGAAATTCAGCAAATCAAAGCTGAGGGGAACCAAAAAAAAAAAAAAAGAATCCAATTTTATCTTTCATATTAAAAAAAGAATAGGTTACATCAAGAAAGCTTACTATTTCTGCTATTGCATATCTGCATTTATATAAAGCAGAATGAAAAACAAAGATTAATAAACATGAAAATGAACCATGTAACAAACACAAATTTTATAGATAAAATTACTAAGATGTAACATTTGTCAGGTGCCACCATATGGCTCAGGGATGGAAGTGACCATTCGGCAGTTTAGCAACAAGGAGATACATTTCAAATACTAAGTTGGAGTCTTGGACACCCCCAAGTCTCCATCAGATCTCTCAACAGAATGTGCTTTGAAGGTAAGCAATGAAATTTAATTTAGCATGTCATGATTCGATAGATGCCAACTCTCAACTTCTTTTTTTTTTTTTTTTTTTCTTTCCCCCCTCTATTAGAGTTTTTCTTTCCCCAGAAGAAAAAATCCCAAGGACAAAACACTATAAATTAAAAGTAATAGTTTCATTTACAAATCCCTCCTTATTCTTTGGTGTGGGGTTAATTACAAATCCTTCCATTCGAATGACAACAAATTGATTGATTTAACATCATCAATGTCAACCTTCAAAAGATACCACTAAAGATTATTAGACAGAAATTAAGTCATCTACAAACAGCAGAGAGCAGCAATGACGAGAGAAGAATGAAACACAGAAAATGAAGTCGACGCAAAACATATGTTATCAAAAACAACAAAAGTAATTCACCCATCACAGAAGGAAGACAGTATTAAACTAACAGTTACGAGGCATTCAAACAATACAAGTATACAAAAGGAAAACATGCATGGCAAGGGAAATGGAACGGAATAGGACCTCGGTAGGCCATCTGCAGTCCTCTCATCAGCCAGTTGCTCCAATTGTTCCCTCAAAGTAGCTACATACTTTATTTTAAAAAAAAAAAAAGAGTCAACTATGTACAAGTACAATCAATTCACCAACAAATGAATATAGACTATGAAGCAAGAAGGAAAGACATGGTTTCAATTAAGTAAAATATTCAAAAGTATCATGCATTGGGAAACTAATTTCACAAAAGCAATTGAGAATGATTTCGATTAATTGCATATGGGAGAAGAAGACATACATGAGCAAGTTTAGCCTGATTTTGTTGTTGAGGTGCAGCCGCAAGCAGCCTCCGAAAATTCACTTCAGTTTTGCTCATTCCCATCACAGATCCTTCAATATTCATCCTCAAGAAAAGATTAGATTAAATTATTGGATAGACAAAAAAAGGTGGGGGAATCGTCAGAATTAAAATGTGCTATATTTCCCATTACCCGTGGATTTTTCACTTTTTTATAATTTATTCGCGTCGATCGAGATCGATTTTCTTCACGTTTCATGCCCTAAATCAATCAATGGGGTCAATCACCAAATAGGACATATGATTAGAAATTCCGGTTCTCGGAGTTTTGCAGGTCTCTTCACAAACTTCTGGCCTAATAACAATAAATCTGCCCACCTTGAGAGGATGGGGATGTGCCTATGCGGGTTTTGTACGGAAATTCCCTATTTTTGAAAAAAAAAATCCTAAATTACCCAACTTTGCAAAGATATTTCGAAAATAATCCACCAAAAACGCATTTAATGAGTGCGTTTAGAACTGTAGAGGTCGAGCGCATGCCCATATGCGCCTGAAGTGTTTTGCCGCCTTGGAGCTGTGGGGTTGGGTTGGGCGCATGTGTTATATGCGCCTGAAACCAACGCACACACAGCATGCGCCTAGGGTTTAGTATATAAATTCCCGTTGCTCCCACAGCTCACTCACACTCACACAACTCACTCACACTCGCCAGATCTCGACCTTGCTTGGTAGATCAACCGGAGCGAGCGAGCAGCAGCAGCGCCAGCGAGCGAGCGAGCGAGCTAGCAACAACAGCGAGCACCAGCGAGCAGCAGCGCAGCACAGCGAGCGCAGACAGCGCCCGCGCTCAGCCCGGAGTGGGCGCGCACAGCACTTGCACCCAGAGACCACCCACAGCACCAGCGACCACGCACAGCGAGCGCCGAAGTAGTTCCTCTGCCAACCACCCAAAAACGCATTTTGTACTCTCGGTCTCCATTTGTTGCATGTGTTGAGAAAGTTTTGTTAAGGTAAAAACTCAAAAACGATATCTTATATCTTAAGTTTATTAGTTTACTCGGCTGAATGGTGATGATTTTGGAAGTTTATATGTGTTGAAGTGTTGACAATGTTCGATATAATGTGTACATAGGATTTACAATGGGGGATTTTGTTCGGTTCATTGTGTATGCTCATGGGAATGTTGTGACTGGAAAATACGGTCCAGAGTATGACCGAGCTCCCATGAAGAAGGTCCGGATGAGGATTGATGCTGACTTTAACCAATTTTTGAGCAAGATATGTGCTAGTGTCGGTGTAGATCCAACTAGGGGAGCTGTCCAAATTATCCACAGACACCCTCATTATATGCCGAATGGGCCATCGTTCATGTTGCTGCCTATTGTAGATGACGAAGGTGTTGAAGACTTGATTGACCAAGCTAAGGAACTTGGTTCAGGCCTATTGCAAGAGTTGTATGTGCAGGTACAAGGACAGTGTAGTGAGCAGACCGAATTTGTGCCATCTCAATTGCAGGAAGTTGTGGTTCCAAATGTGGAAGACCAACATAACACATTTGACCCCATAGGTGGGGTCGGTGTATGCAATCAAACACCTCAGCGGCAAGTTATGGTATCATTCTCCTATGAACTTTGAAGAGTATGAGCCGACAATGTCGAAGAAGGAATGATGGAACTTGAAAGGAGAATTGAACAAGAAGTTATGCCAATTCTAAATCCTAGAGCCACGGATGATAATCGGACGGTCAGTATTATGTGGATGAAGATGGGGATGCAATAGAAGACGACAAAGTGACAGTGAAGATGAAGATAATCCCGAACGGATCAATGATGTTGATGTTGTGACCATGAGCACATCACAACAACCATCCAGTGGAAGACAAAATTCTCAACTAATGATCCATCTGAGGGCGGTGTAAGGGATAAGGTACCGTTTTTCAATATCGGCAGCAGTGATGGGTATATAACTTTTGAGGAAAGCTTGAGTATAATGAGCAAGAACATCTCAAATGCAGATGATCTGAACAAAGGTATGATGTTCACCACAAAAGCAGATCTTATTAACCATGTGAAAAAATTTCATGTCACGCAACACTGTAACTTCAGGGTGGATGATTCAACCAAAACTGTATGGTCAGCATATTGTATGAAACGAGATGAGGGGTGTAAATGGAGACTGCGTGCTTGTAGAAGAAGCTTGAGGGTCTCTTCGTCATCACCAGATTAGAAGGACCTCACACATGCCTTAACCCTATGGTCGGGCAAGACCATTCTCAGATAGATTGTAATGTTCTTGCAAGAGAGTTCTTGACGATGGTTAAGGATGATGTAGATATAAAAACGAAAGCGCTCCAGGGGCATGCAGAGGCCCTATTTGGCTACAAAATATCACGACGAAGAGTATGGGAAGGGAAGAGGAGAGCAATTGCCATGGTATATGGAGACTGGGAAAATGCATACAATGAGCTTCCAAATTGTTATATGCAATGAAAGCTACTAATCCTGGGACACAGGTTGAATGGGGTTGGACAAGATCTGTAGAGCCTGGAAAATCAATCTTGAAGTGGTTATTCTGGACATTTGGTCCTTCGGTGGAAGCATTCAAGTATTGTCGACCTATTATATGTGTGGATGGAACATTTCTTTACGGGAAGTATAAACACGTCCTGTTAATTGCATGTAGGCAGATGGCGATAATAGGATTGTACCCTTGGCTTTTGTTTAGCCCCGACAGAATCAATGGAGTCATGGAGCTGGTTTCTAGTGCGGTTGAAGCGACATGTAATTGGTCACCGTGGTGAGGAGACAATATGCTTGATATCCGATAGGGGCGCAGGAATTATGTCTGCATGCAAAGAGCAATCGAATGGGTGGTTACCTCCATTTGCGGTTCATAGGTTCTGTGTTCGACATGTTGCCAGTAATTTCAATAAAGTCTATAAGAATGTGAGGATGCGGAATTTGGTAACATATGCTGCCTCTCAAGCACAACCAAGGAAGTTTGAGAAATTCATGGACTTGGTGAAGGACATCAATGAAGAAGCAATCGAGTGGTTTAACAAAACTGAGTCAGATGGATCATTCACATTGCCTAGGGAGCAATGGACGTTAGCATATGATGGCAACTACCGTTTCGGGTACATGACTACAAACATGGTGGAGGCTTACAATTTTGTCATCCAAGGTGCACGGGGTCTTCCCGTGACATCTCTTATTAAGAAAATTTTTTACAATTGCGTAATGCTTTGGGAGAAACGAATGGCAGAAGCCACTGATGCAATAAAAGCCAATCAAGTGTTCACTACATATGCTCGCGAAAAATTGGACGTATGGGGCAAACGTTCCACGAACCATCAGGTGACTAGTTTCCATAGGAATACTGGTTTGTTTGAAGTACGAACAGGGCCACGTCGGGTAGGTGGTGGCTTGAAGGGGGGAGGTCGGACGAGGAAGGTCGACCTGGGGAAGCACACTTGTACATGCAACAAGTGGCAAATATACAGGATACCATGTTCACATGCCATAGCTGCTGCAGCACATGAGATTGGACACAACAACATTAGTGGGGCCATGGTATAGGTGGACGAATCAGATTCGGTGCTATGGAGCCCATTTCCATCCTATTGGGGATGAGTTAGAGTGGCCTGCACCAGCCAACTTCCCCTACCTAGTGCCTGATCGTACAATGACTCGTGAAAGGTAAACCACGAACTCGTCGATTTCGGATGGAGATGGACATTAGAGGGCGCACTGATACGATTACCTGCAGTGTGTGTCACAACCAAGGTCACAATAGAAGACGATGCCCCCATTCCTACCAACAGGGTTAAGATCATGAACTAATGTTGCATTTGTTAGTTATTGCAATCTGTGATGCATTATTGTTGTAATTTTCTAACATTCATTACCTCTCATTTGCAGGGTAGATGGAGCCCGGTCCAGTAGATCCGTCCGTGCTGACAAAACAGGCGACCCATCGTTCAGAGATGTGTGGATTGCTGAGGTAGAATGTTGTTGATCGTTTCAACGAATCTATTTTTTGGAATTCTAGTAACAGTTATTTGATTGCTTTCGCAGGCAAATGCGGATCCAATGATTCCCTCTCAGACATTGACTGTCAGGCGCCGAGAGCTGACACTTACGCGTCCTGATCCTCGGATAGTGCCATATCTACAACAGGCTGGATTCTATGGACCTAGTCGTCTGCCATTCATCCAGCTTGACTGGCACTTCCTTACAGCACTCGTTGAGCGTTGGAGATCGGAGACACATACATTCCACATGCCGACAGGGGAGATGACAATAACTTTACAGGATGTGGAGGTCCAATTAGGCTTACGTGTCGATGGATTACCTCTGATAGGCAGCAGCAATCTCAATATTCCAACGCTATGT
This sequence comes from Combretum micranthum, assembly GCA_024138025.1. Taxonomy (NCBI): domain Eukaryota; kingdom Viridiplantae; phylum Streptophyta; class Magnoliopsida; order Myrtales; family Combretaceae; genus Combretum; species Combretum micranthum. The sequence goes on along the minus strand of JAMXBD010003737.1, from coordinate 17,367 downwards.
CAAAACCTTTTAGGAGTTATACCCAACACAAACTTACGGGGAGGGCGAATTAACCTCAATTGGATCTCCCAACAGTTTAATGAAATACCTGAAAATGCAGATGAGGAAGAAATTATTAGGCACACTCGTGCATATATATTGCAGTTGATTGGGGGTTTCCTTTTTGCTGACAAATCAGGGAACCTTGTCCACTCCATGTTCCTTGGTATGTTGGGAGATTTGAATGATGCAGGGCAATATGCATGGGGGACTGCGTGTTTGGCATGGTTGTATAGGCAACTATGTCGTGCATCTACATCGGTGCACAGGAGTTAGCAGGTGCGGCCATACTTCTGCAAGTGTGGGGATGGGATAGATTCCCCCAGTGTGCTCCTCGTACTAGATCTGGTATGATGATACTTGCTGGTCAGCCACTTGCATGTAGATGGCATATGCGCAGAATGACGACTCACCATCCTACACATGTGGTCACCGCATATCGCCAAGCCTTGGATCGCCTTTCGCCTCACCAGGTATGTACGTCACATGTATCATTTCATTACATACGTCTAACATTTGTTCATATCTTCATACAATTATTGTCCTATATGCAGGTGGATTGGGAACCATACCCTGAGAACTTGTTGGCGAAACTTCCTCCGTTTTGTTCTGCAGGGCGACAAATATGGACAGCTCGTGTGCCGCTTATTTGCTTCGCCATCATTGAGTGGCACTTCCCAGATAGAGTTGCGAGACAGTTTGGAGGCTGCAGCACATCCCCACCAATGTTAACACAGATGGAGCGCTCCATGACGTTGACCTACGCGAAAGTCAGATGCAAATTGGCAGCAGCTTCACATGAGTTATGTTGCTCTGTGGCAAGATCGCCATGCAAACCTGGTTGAGATTGAAGAGGGACCCGGGGTCGATGTTGAATATGTGAATTGGTACTGGCGTATCACTCGTAGATACATCTCTCATACTGGCGCATTGATAGGACATATGGTGAGATCAGGAACATTAATTTCAGTATAATCTTGTAGCACATTCACTAAATCAATTTTGCTATTTTTCAGATATGCACACTGGGAGATATCAGCCGATCAAATAGTTTGGACCGCACACGTGATCTTGCATACGAGTCAATGAGAATTGCGGAGAACGAAAACGAAATCGGGCTATATCCAAGGGGGAGCACATGTGGGAGAGGAAGCCCAGTCACCTTATGTAGACGAAGGAGCCGAAGCAAATGTTGAACCACAACGTCCACGTCGCCGACGGACAGATATGGCTCGTCGAGGTCGTCGAAGCACATCCTCCATACCCACCCACCAACAATACCCCGTGCATGTACCAGCTTCTAATGTCCCTACAGGTAGCACATTTCCATCTGAGACCACATTTGCAAGGTAGCACATACTTGGGTGATATATCACACCCGAGTGGCAGCTCATTCCCGGCTGATTTGTCATACCCATTTGATGTCATGGGTGGTTCAAGTACGATCCGAATACATTTATCACTCCATCATTCAGCCACGATCTGTATGAATCATTTACTACACCTCCAGCACCACGTAGAGAGCGTGGTATCCATATATCAGATGAGCCTCGACTACGAGAAGGAGAAGGAGAAGCGGTAACACATTTGACCCAGTCCACTGCATGCTACAGTCCAGTGGCCCCTAGAGATTTCGAAGAACCTTCTGCTGAAGCAAGCGACCAAAGGGGTGATCCACCACATAGAGGCAAGGAGAAGGAGTCTGTGTTTAGAAGATTTGGAAGAACATTCACTAGACGATCGAAGAAGAATTAGTTAGATTGTAATTACCTCCATTATTGATTCGTACTTAACAAATTTGTAATTGTATACCAACTTACTATCTTGGTTAGAATGATTTTAAAGTTTTGTTACTGAGATGTTGTCTATGGTGCACTTGATTTTTTATTGTTATGTATTTGGTATTATTAGCCATTTTATGGGGCTTAAAAAAAATTTTACTGTCTTCGAGCGCATATGAAGCATGGGTCCCACTGACATCAGGCGCGCATTCTACCGACCTGCTGCACGCATTCGCCCGACCTGCAGATTGCGCGGAGGCTTCAGGCGCATGTAGCGCATGCAGACACCTCAGGCGCATATAGTGCATGCCCCCAACCGCAGGCGCATATAACGCATGCGCTCAACCTCGACTCCTCCCAACCGCTCGAATGCGCACAGCACGCACAGCAACACGTCAGGCCATATAGGGCGCTGGAGCAACACTTCAGGCGCATATAGGGAATGCGCCCGGCCTCCAATTCCTGCACGCAACACTTCAGGCGCATATAGGGCATGCGCCCGACCTCCACAGTTCTAAACGCACTCCTTAAATGCGTTTTTGGTGGGTTATTTCTGGAATATCTTTGCAAAGTTGGGTATTTTGGGATTTTTTTTCAAAAATAGGGGTATTTCCGTACAAAACCAGTACCTATGCAACGGAAGTACATTGGCTCTCGACAGAGGAAGGGGTGTGCAAAAAAAAATCGAATGTTTAGGATAATCGAATCGAAATCAAGAAATTAATTCGAAAAAATCTGTTAACCGATCTATCGATTTTGGTTTAGGATTAACATTTTTAATTTTTTTGGTTTTCGGTTTCGATTTCGATTTTTAAATACTAGAAATCGATGGATTCGGTTAACTGATCCGTAATTATAAATATACATAATTTATAATATGCCCATATAATTATATTTTTAGTGTTATCAATATGAATTATGTTGAAATAAGTGATTCAGATAAGAAGAAACAAATGCATATATGTTTGAAAATTAGAATGGTGGTATTTGATTAAGATTTTGTATTGAGCTCAATCGATCAAAGTTGATAAGAACACATGAGTAAAAGGCTATGATGATGATTATCTTGATGGCACTGATATATATTAACAACTATTTTACATGTCTTACATTCTTAATTTATAGTTTTTAATATAATTATACAAAAAAATCTATTTTTTTTACAGACATATTTAAAAATATGGTTAACTGCAAAATTTACATAACCATTATGTTAAACGGTTAAAAACCGAAAACAAAAAAAATTAACCACAAAAAAGGTTAACCATTAAAGTGGTTAATCGTTCATAATGGATCGGTTTAGGATCAGGATATTGAAAATCCCATCATTACGGTTAAGATAAAAAAATAAGGCCACGGACCGGTTAACCGAACCGTGAACACTCCTACAGAGGATGGACACAAATGGTCTTCTTTTTTGTTTTAGTTTTGAACAAACCGGTTCGATTGAATTAAATATTTTAAATGGAAAACGGAGACCTTCTGCTACTAATATCATAACTGCCACAGAATCATTGAATTATAAATCAATTTCTACTGGTTATTGATGTTAATAAAATATACATCAAAGTATGCGGTCACTCCTCTTCTTCTTTTTTCTATCATCTTTACTTTGTCTTTTTACATTTTTATTTTCTCTAAAAATAATTATTTGTCTCTTCTTCTTTTTTTTCCATACATTCAACGCAGGTACATCATACACTAATATATAAATATGTTATTTTGAGTTTTACATAATTATGTGAAAATAGTAAATTACAATCAACTAACTTTTTGCCACCACCTTCCACCTAAACTTACTAGTTTTAATTTACTAATAGTTATTATAACATGAATAGTAATTTAAAAAAATACAAAAACTTTGTGCTTGTAAAAGTTTTTAGTAGTTAATAATCCAGTTTTCATAAATTTATATCGTTATACCACTATATCTATGTAGGCTTTCCCCCCCCTTTTCCTCTCTTTTGGAGTTTTTTATGAAAAAAAACTATTCTACATTTGAATATAGCTTAGTTAATTGTATATTTGCTACTTCTACTGGAAAAAAAATTTTAGCATAAGATGCAAAGAAAGTGAAACGACCCGACCTTTAGGATGCTTAAGGGTGAGGTTGTTTCACTGCACACATCTCCTCTAAGTGAGGTTTGCAGGGTTTTCGATATTTAGGTGAGTTTCTATTCACATTTTAGCTATGAAATTGTGTTTATGCTCTTTAGTTAACCATATTGAGTCAAAAGGGAATTTATCAATGATTTAGAAACCATTATATCATTATGCATACAAATCCTTTAAGAAAGAGTGGAACGAAAATTTTAAGGTTTAAAAACATTTTAAGATAATAGTCATAAGTGGGGAGCAAGGCTTAACCCAAAAACAAGTTTGGCACTTGGCCCAAGGTAATAATGAAGTTAAGGTTTATAGCCATCCTTAAACATAAAACAACAAACATTTAATTAGTCTTTCAAAGTTCCTTTTTAAATTCCAACTCATCGAAGCACTCTCCATATTCGTCGTTCCCATACCCCATAAAGTTGTAGTGGAGGTCCACATACAAGTACGCATCAATACCTGAAATAATATAAATTGAGCGGCGAAACCCAGTACAATAGCGATCAAGCACATACGGGCATGTCATGTATGCTTAGGCTAATGCAACAAGCACAATTTAAGTTAATTTAGTTTTAAGTCAACAATCAACTATTTCAGCATCCCAGAAAATACCAACACAAGAATACTCATAACTATCGCCAAACAAAAGGGATAAGGTTCCTCATTGGAACATGCACTAAAGAGGAGGGTTCGATAAGTCCCCATAATTACCAAAAAGAAAAAAAAATAAGGAAATTAGTCTCATCTAGGTCATTCCTCACAAGCTACCACAATAGGCATGGTTCATTATAATTCTTTATACGGGGTCCCAATACACCATATAATTGTTATAACTTCGTACCTGCTCCTATTTAGCAGTCCGATCCGAAAAATTTCCTATCAACTACCATCGAGCCAAACTATCATCAATAGGGGCCTAAGCACCTAAACTACTGCATCATCCCAAAGTTACTATCAGACTCGTGACCTAGTTCGAGTGGTGCAATCCTGAAGCAAATGACCAAACAGCAACTAACACTCAATTAGACGAATTTAGTTTTAGTCTAGTTATTAGAACACCTAGCGAGCAACACGCAATTACTGCGTATGTTGGTTAACCTGAGCTTTTATGCGTTCCAAGTCAAAGTCCAACATCTCTTCATAGTTGAAATTAAAATCAGCTTGTGACTAACCATCCTCTCCATATATACTGTTTGTTATACCTAAGTGTTATAGACTTAATCATTCTTCCTAAAGGCATGCTAGAAGGTTAAATTATGACTAAGGAAGAAATTGGAACAAGTTTTATTCAATTTAGACAAGGAATTGAGAAGTAAGAATTCGAAGAGAAGCATGGTGGGTGCATGATTGGATGTATGCTTCCGGGTTTCTCAGTGCCTTAACACATTTCAAGCACCAAAGAGAAGCACGATGTCATCTATCCCTTCGTGTTTCTCTGCATTATGCTTCTCCTTCGAAATAACGAGAAGCACGATGCGAAACACGTCCTCGTGTTTCCACCGTGCTTTTCTGAGCTTTGTGTTTCTCCTTTGCTTTTTTGCACTGAAAGGAACACGGTGGGAAACATGATGTCGTGTTCCCATCATGTTGTCCTATATTTCACTATATTTCATTTTTTCATGTTTTAGAGGCCATATAGAAGCATGGTGGGAATACGGTGTTGTGTTTCCCTCGTGCTCTTCTAGGTTTGATGTTTTTGTGCTTAAACTTCATATTTTCGTTAAAACAAGTTTTTAAACAAATTTTATGGTAATCTAAGGGTACTATATGTCCATATTTATATCTCCACTCAACTATATTCATATTCGTGCTAAAGTATGAGAAATTTAAGATCAAAGCTCAAATCATTTATGTGATAGTAGTTACCAAGATTATCATGGTTTCATTGAAATTTTCCAAACATTTCTTATGAAATCCTTTACTTAACTTACTCTAACATCTATAGTATTATTTTCTACTCATTTCATAATCTTGTCCATAATTTTAGATGTATAATCAACACTCATTCTTTTTCAAAATCGGTCTTTAGTAGGATTCCAACTTGAATCATGTCTATTTTCTCATTTAACATTTCTAGACTAACCTTATCTCCTTAATATCACATAGTCATGACACCCAAAGTCAATTTTTGAATCTTACCTCATTTTTGCGGCTGTAATAAGTTTCTCCATGCTTAAAACACTTCCAAACTTGATTTCCTTGCTTCCTCTACTTCCTACCAGGATCCTTAGGTCATAATCCACATCTACAACACCTTAAACATTGTGTTTTGACATTAAAAATCAGCACACTTACTTGTTATGAATTTTCTTAAGTTCCTTGAGCTCCTTCTTCTCCTAGTTCATTTTCACCATCCACATTTCCTGTCTTAAAATGGGGAATCCCAGCTAATTAGTGCTAATCATCTCTTAATCTCACTTGATTAAATTTAAATAGGTATGGGTCTAGGTTTCTTACCTTAAGGTCATTGCAAGCTTCCTAAAAAAGCAATAACAGAAGAATAAGGGAGTTATATAGGGCTAGGGTCTAGGATTCCTAAGATTTCTCTATAGAGTGCCACTTAGCACGATCACAGCTGTCCATTTACTGTAGGCTTTTCTTTTGCAGATTTTATGACCTAATTTCCATTAATTATCCATATTTAAATTCCATTTTATCCCGATCCTTATTTAATTTTGTTCGTCCTCCTATTAAATTTTTCCAATTATTTTCTAGCTATTTTATTTGAATTATGTTTGGATCATTTCATAAAGGCATTCATCCAATGATATTCTATTACATATTATATATTTTAAATATTTTTTATGATTTTTTTCATTTTTTTATAGTTTTGTGATATTTTTATTTTCTTTTTTTGTTTATAATCAATTTTTTCTTTTACTTAATCTTTTGGATTTTTTTCCCTTTTATGATATAGTAATAAATTAATTAGATAAACTATCACCTATAATTGAATTTATTAAGAAAGATATGAAATTATATGTAATTATAATTGGTAAAAAAATGATAAACTTATTGGAGTACTTATAGATGTACTTGCAATTATATTCATAGAAGGAAAAGGGGTAAAAAAATAATTAAAAATTATATAGAATAGGGAAAACGCATCAATTTTCAATCGTTCCACATATAATTAATTTAATTTAATATTATTGTATATGTTTAATTAAAACATAATTAAATTTATTAATAAAGATATGAAATAATATATAATTATTAGTAGTATAAAAATGATAAAATTACTAGAGTAATTGTAAAGACACTTGTAGCCATAATCATGAAAGCAAAAGAGATAAAAATCATAATAGAAAAATAGAATCATACACAATTAGTATAATCTTCAATTTAAATAGTTGTGTTTATATCTTTTATTATTTTGCATAGTTGTTATCCATTGCTATATGCTGCTATTATTAAGGAAACATACTCTAATTTTCAATGATTCCACGTGTAATCAATTTATTATAATATTATCACATAATTTATTAAATAATGTGATAAAATAAAAAAATAAAAAATTTAAAACAAAACAAAAGGAAATGACAGAAAAAAAGAAGAAAAAAAAAAACCAGCTTCCAAAGCTCCCACTTGACGTATCACTCCAAGCCTTAGCATAGTCCATCATGGCCAATTTTGCTTTGCAAATCACAACTTACTGCTATAAGGCCGTTGGCTTGCTTATGTTAGTAGTAATCACCCACTTACCTTACAATTTATCTACTTTCTAAAATGAAATAAATAAGGATTTGAAAAGTATGCCTTGAGAATAATTATTGCTAGGATTAAGTTAAGTTTTATTTTCCAACATTTACCTTGTTTAAAAAGTTCATTAGATAGAATACTTATCTTAGTACTTCGACTTATTATTAATTTTAGTATTAAGTTAGAGATATGACAAAAAATGCTTACATACCTTTCCTCAATTGAAAATATAAGCATAAATTATTTAACATTCCTAATTTTTTGCTTTCTTGGTGCCTAATTACTCCCTCCTCCTCTCTCTCTCTCTCTCTCCCCATCTCTCTCTTTTCTTTTCCTAGAATGCAAGCAGAGAACGAATGACGAACCATTTTAAGATGTATGTTGTCATCTCAAATCTACTGGTAAATTTGATTGGATTTAGGTTTAATGATAAATGGGTCTATAAAGTAAGAAAGGGCTAGTGGACTCTAATAGCTTATTTACTTTGCATGAATAGTTATTCATTCCCTCTTCGTTCTACATAAAACTACTATGGTGTTTCCTTAAAGAGAATGGCAATTCATAATGAATTACTATTGTGTAAAATGATGAATAGCAATTCATGTCCCTACGTCCATGAATTGCTACCATAAATTGTCATTCAATGGTAATTGAATGATCAAGTTAGTAGAGTATAAGAGATTAATAAGTGAATATGTTAACAGAGTAATGGCTCAATGTTATTAGTTGATCTATGAGTGAAATCTGATGGTATTAATAGAAGAATGATGGTAGGTGGTTATCAAAAGTGGAGATGCATCATGGAGATCATGAGATGCATGGTAGTTCAAGAGGGATCAGATGTTGAGCCATTAAGCCACTTCCTAAGATTGTTGGGAGTAAGGTTGACAAGTTATAGTCCAATTAAGGCAAATGACTAGATTCCAATCAAAACAAAAATGTTCGAATATATTAAATGACTTAGTCGGTCTAATTGATCTTGAGGCTATAGATTGGGTGATATAGATTGGTGAATCCAAGTAATTTGCGGATCTAGTGCTTTATTGAGTTCTAGGGTTTATAAAATGTTTTTGGGTTTTTATGAGTTATGGTAACTAAAATTAAAAGGAATATGGATGATCAATCCTTAGATATAACACACTAAAGATATGATTGAACCAACTGTGATAATCAATTGATATTACGCACAATGAAAAGAAAAATAAAGAATAATCTTGAAAAGAAAACTCAATCTTATTCAATAAGCAATCTGGTATAAAGGACAAGACAATGTTCAAGAAGGAAGAAACTAGCATGAGGTTTTTAAAAATATCACTAACAACCCTTTTGTATTCCTACAAGTTAGGCAAAGGCAAATATGAAAAACTACAAGACAAATAAATAAAATAGGAAACAAATACTCTAAACAACATAAAAATAGAGTAGGTATCACCCTATTGATCACAGTCATGACACGGGTCATGATCCCTTCAAATCAAATTTACATTCCTGTCCTGAAGCTATCATGGGCGTGATAAGGCCAGTTATAGCTAGTGTCATGGGTGTGATGATACCTGTTATCTCCTTAGATCTCCGAACCTTTCAATAATGACGTGATAACTCTCTTGATCATGGGCACGATGCCCATCACGGGCTGGATCAGGGTGTAATAATGGGCGTGATCTCTACTGTTGTACAACATCCAAGTGCAGACTCTATCATGACATCGTTATGGCATGATGGTGGGCATAATGGTCGTGGATGATGAATTTCTAAAGCTCAAGCCAACAAATCAGATCCTATTCCAAAGTGTAACATATATCCTTTGAGATAGCCCAATTCATCATCATTCGAATCATTTGCAAGGATCCTTTGAGCTACATTTAACAAACCCTTAGCTCTAGCCTGGGTTATTGGTCCATATGACCCATGATCCTTGTTATCTCTCCAGGGATCATGAAGATTTGTACTTAAATTTTGGATCAAACTCATCCAAAGTGTATGCTGACAAGTCCATCACATTGAATGTTGCTAAAGTCCCTCCAAAATTATTCGATAAGTCAACTTTCTCAACATTATCATTGATCCACTCAATATTCTTAAATGGTCCATCAGCTCAGGGTGCTAATTTCTAACCTCTATGCCTCGCGAATCTATATTTGCCAAGGTATGTCACACTCTGATGGTACCCTAGTAGTAGTAAACAAGATACACTGGAATACTATTACTAGTTTACTTTCTGAGAATGACATATTTCAATAAACAAGATTTTTATTTGCGTGGATAAGATGAGCAAAATATATAAGACATAAATTAGTAAATAACTATCATACCTAAATTGTGAACAATAAAAATATTACAAACCATAACATTTCTATAAAATCCTTTAAATACATAACTAAAGTGTCTAATGTAACATACTTGCAACTAAAAGATGGAAAATATATCTTATCCTATACTAATCCTTAAGCTTCCATCTTCTAAATTCTTACCGGGACCATGCTTCTAGTAGTAATGAGCTAAGGTTGTAGAGTGAACCTGAAAAGACTGTTGGAGTGTGAGCTAAACCACAAGCTTAGTGAATAACCAGAACTTATCACATACACACAAAAGTTATTTAACAATCATATGAAATGTATCAATCAAACATATGTACAAATACAACCTTAGATAACCCGGAATCCAAACAGGATGAAGATTTGTGCCCTCTCATCGGGGTTGAAGGATCACAATCTATGGCCTACCTACCCAGGAGAGACTAAGCTTTCTAAAAATAATAATGCTCAATTTAATTGTTTCTTTGAATTTATTGTGTCTTAACATTCATTTCATGCTTTAGCTTTAGAAACTCACTAAGTGTTAGTCATTTCCAAGTAATACCATAAGCGGCGTCCTTTATTTACCATTTATGGTAACAACAGAACAAAGGTAATCGTGCGATTAACTAATAGCTTTCTTGCCTAGATAAACTAAGTATTACAGAGATCCGAAATACTAACACGTAGTAGACTACCACTTACTCAAATGCTATTTTATGCAAAATATGCAGTGCATGTACAATTTCCATTATGGTACCAGTAGTTTTTTTAATTAAATTGAAAGCGATCAAGCAATACAGACATTCAACCATGTTACACAAGCAATGTAATCATACATAACATTGTTATTAGTATTATTAGAGTGACTTGGCAATCAATGTATCATACAACAAACAGTTCCCATCAACCCGTAGAATACACTTAATTTATTATCTTTTATTTATGTTTCTCTAAATTACAAGTGCAAATAATGTGATAAGACTAAGTCACTCACCTGCTCATGTTGATCAATCGTAGTAATCGTCAGGAAAGTCCTCACAAGTACCCAAGTCACTTATTGAGATGATTAATATATTTGTCAATGACACAAATTTATATGATTAACTTTTATGAGTGTCTAAGTGTCCTATCGTGCTATTGGGTTTTCGATCTATTACTATATTAATTCTTTGGAGATCTTAAGATAATTGAGCATTAGTCCATTTTTATTTTCAAGTTGTTTGGTTTGACTTTGTTTAATACTTATATCTATCAAGTGGGTATTCAGGAATTCGATAATTTAGTTAATTCACTTTCATAGTTATTATTGTTTAGAACTATCAATTTTCTTTCGATTACTTGATATAATTTTCTCGTAAAGTACAGATTTCTTATTCATAAATTTAGACTATTTAAATTTCCATTGTTATCAATTACTTATAAGTATCCATTTAAATAAATATTTAGTAATTACTAAACTTATAAATTTCTTGTAAAATTAATTAAATACATCCATAATGATAATAAATTTAATAATATAAATATTTTCTAAATTAAATAAAATTATTTTCGAAATATCATTGTTGGCTGAATAATAATAATAATAATAATAATAATAATAATAATAATAATTACGGAAATGAATAATAATAAAAAATTTTAATGATAATAATAATGTTTTTCATAATAATAATACTTGTAATATTTATCATATAATTTAAATCAACACTAATTCACAAGTCCTTACTATTAAAGTCAAAATTAGTAGTAATATCTTAGCTTTTGAGTTCTAATTATAAATAATACATATAATAATATTTAAGAAATGATAATTTTAGCAAAATTATTAATTTAAGTATTTTTAATGATATTAGAAATATTAACAATTATATTCTTAAAGTTTAATGAACTTGAATTAAATTAATAATAATGATTTATATTACTAATAATCCTTTCTTGTTAATGTTAATATTACTAATTCATAATATGTATGTTAATAATCTCATTATATAATACTTAAATACTATATATTTATTAATGCCGAAAAAATTTTCAATTTTAAACTTAATTTTCAGAAATTTTAATATTATATTACTAATGAGTAATAATACTCTTAATATTTACAGAAAATAAATAAATAAAAATAATAACATTCCTAAAAATATTTATAACATTAATTATTATATAATTTAGTTTAATTAATTTCAGTTAAAAAAAATTTAAATAGTGAAAGCCGAGAGGTACACGGAGTGGAACACGCCCGTGTTCCTTCCTTGCTCATTAGGGGAAACACTATTCATCGTCTTCCACGATGAGCTCGGTCGAATTCTGATGTTCCACAGCCCATGATTCGATTCCTATGAGTTTCTACAACCTTTTACTACTTAAATATCAACTCAAAACACAACAATATGATTCATGGTTTTCGGATCAACAAGGTATAACCAGGGTTTTCAAAAATTACCTTACTCGAGCCAATCCGATGAAATTCAAAGCTTGTTTTTGTGTTAATTATGATCCTATGATCATCAAAAGTCAGTTCCAATCCTTAGTTAAAAAAAAAAAAAAAAAAAGCCTGAATTACATCAACTTACCTCATTTTCAGTTCAAGCGTTTTTGGTGCTATTTTTCTCTTTGATTCGAACTGGAATGATTAGAGCAGTTTGATTTCTATTTTTAGCTCGTTTTGGCTACTACTTGAGAGTTGTTTTGATCTGGAAATTTCAAGAGTAAGTGAGAGTTGTTTGCTCATCCATTATGAAGCTTAAAGGTATATATATAGAAGAGAATAAGAAGAAGACTGCTGGAGCGTTTCCTTCACCAATTTGTATCCGATTTCTCTGAATCATACACTGTTTTATCAGTTGTTTTTGCTATCATTAATGAGGGGTTGAGTTGGCAATGTTTGATTGGTTTAATGAGTTGATTTTGTTGACCTTATATGCATTATTGGACAAATTTGGTTCTCACTTTTCAAGAACATCCAAACCCTACATTTATACATCTAATCGAATCCTGTAAGCATATATATTATAATACTAATATTTAGATAATTATTATATATGTTTTTGGGTAGTTTATAAGCTAATCGGATACAAATTAGCTAATATTTGAGAGTTTTTATACAAAAATATTTTTAGTGAATTCTACAAAATGCTTAGGTTATCAAACGATACAATTTAAGTTTTAAGTTTACGTGATTAATTGCTTTTAACATTTTATCTCCTGCGATTAAGGTTTCTTAAGCTTATTAGGTCAATTTTTGTTTTAGGCTCCAAAGCTTAAGAAAACCTTAATTAGAACAATGGTGTGATTCAAATATTTATTTGAAGTCTAGATCTTTAGTTATACATCTGTTTATATCTTTATTGTGTATTTATAATCCTAACGGTTTATCTTAAGGTTATCGTTTCCAACTATAAGCAGAGTTGATTAACTACTTAATATCGCATTTGATATAGAAGCTAAATTATCTATATATCTTAGGTTTTGATACTCATTATGAAATCTTATCAGTAGTGTTTATTACTATCTAAGAACCTTGAATTTTAGGGTTAAACCCATTATAGGCTCGTTACTACTCATTGTTCTAGTCTCAGTTTTTTATTGAGTTCAATATAGTCATCTAATCTCTATATTTTATTTTTCTATTTAATCTATTTGTATGACAAGTTTCAGATTTGAAAATTTGGGTTTCCTTTAATTTTATCTTGAATTATCAGTTCAAGATACGAAATCTCATTTTTGGTATCAATTAAGGTCAAAGAAGTTCTTTATTCGGTTCTTAGATCCTAACCCAACTGTAAACCCTGGTTTTCCCAGTGGTCAAGTAAACTTCGGGAACCGAAAAGCGAAACCCTAAATCGGATTAATTCAAGCCTTGTGAGAGAAACTTATAAACCCTATATCCGGCTTTCCTTCAGTTTCATATCAAAAGAAATCTTATAAAATAATTTAATATGAAATATTTTTAAAGTATATTTCAAACCATAAAAAATTTTAATTTCTGAAAATTTCCTATTCCGGGCCTTCCCGAGCTCCATTACGGAAAAGCGAGCCCCGGGACTAGAAACTCAGAAAAATATTCCGGAATATTCTTTAGAACCGAAATTTTATAAGGATTTCAAAAATATAAGTTTTATAATTTTCCGGGCTATAAAAATTACAGTTATAGCCTTTTTCCGTATTTTCTTTACTACCGTAAAGTAGATGTCTTGTCGACTATTTACCACTATTCACAAGTGCAACCTACAATACACACTACCCATGCCCTAGTCTTACATCTTTACAACTACTCATTATATTTTCTTTTTCAAGAAATTTTTGTTTCTTACTAAATTATTACATTTAATACATTTTATTACATAAATTACAATTTCAAATAAAATTAAATCACTCCCTCTCTCTCTTACTTGATGGCCGGTGCACACCCCCCATTTTTTCCCCCTCAAATTGTTTTATTTCTTCTTTTTATAATATAACAAACCTTAATTACTTAATATATATACTCATTTACACTATCTCTCCTCATTTCTACTCTTTCAAAAATTTTAACAAAGCAAAAATCCTCTCTTTTTCTTCCTCTTTGCCATGACCACCACCACTCTCACACACACACACTTCAAGTTCATTTCTTCATCAAATCCTTCTTTAGGTGATGATTCTTGAGTCTTATTACTACTTAATCTTGTAATAGCAAGATTATTCATGTGTGTTTTCACTTTAAATCCCCATGAGCAAGTGCTAGGGATACAAAAATGCTAATACATGAATATCAAGCCATCACAAGAATAAATTTTGTGTTTGATGAGCTTTTATTGAAATATTATCATGTTCATGCATATAAAAGTAGAGATTTTGCATGAAAAATATATGTTCATACTCTTAAACTCCTTTTCATGTACTATAAGTAGTAGATCTAGCACTTAGACACTCATATTATACTTGACATTCATGTTCATATAGATATTTTATGTTTTTATGCATTAATGCTCATAAAGATTTAGTCTTGTATATATAAATGGGATAGTTGGTAGATCTTTATGTGGATAAGACAAGGAACTTGAAAAGAAAAGGTTTTTGTTAGAAATGTTCAAAAAAAAAATTCGTATGACTTCCAAACCTTCTTTTAAAAACCCTGGTAACAACTTTGAAACTCATGTTTTATATGAAAAATGAAATGTATAAGTAATAGATATCATTAAGTAATGATTTTTATAAGTTGAAATGAGTTTGGATAAGAGTAATGTGTAAAACAAGGAGTAGAATCAAGATGAAAATTTTTGAGTTAGTAGTCAACTTGTAAAATTCGTAACTTTAGATGATGCCTATGTAAACACCTATTGTTCAAACTCAAAATGAATGTTTTATGTGTCAAATGAAGTCCTTAGGTAGTGGATATAGTAAAGTCTTGAATTTCAATGCATTACACAAGTTTTCCCAAAGGAATCATTCAAAAAGTGAATTTTCAAAAATTCGGGTTTTTGAGTAAAGCCTATTTAAAAACATATTTACAAGTGTAAAATGTAAATTTTTATGTAGAAATAAAGGTCTTGGGTAGTATAGGAAACGAAGACTCATTTTAATTAAGATAACTAGAAATTCCTAAGAATAAAATCCAAAACACTAGTGTGGTGTCGAAATTAGAAAAGTGAACTTTCAAGAAGTAGTTATTGTTGGAGTCTTGCAAAATTAAGGAGTTTGAAAGTTTCTTTTACCAAAAATCATCAAGATCATGCATACATGGATCTCATCACACGTCATTCATGATAGGAAATCATTCATGCTTCATATATACTTGAATCATCAATTAGATACATTTCAAACAAATGCAAAAGCTATTTTTCGGAAATGGGAATGGTTACTGATCAGATCTGATCCCTCTGTTCCCTGACCTAAATGTTTCAAAATATGGAAATAATATTAGATTTAGGTAGATCTTTCGAATTAGATAGAAATCGATATAAAATTTGTGAAATTTCGAGTTAAAATGACCAAGTTATGGCTGTTTTAAGTTAGAACTTCCGCAAATAGCGAGAATCACGATTTTTATTAGTGTTGACACATAGTTTGGATTAGTTAAGTGATGAAGTACTCATTAGGGTATTCTTCTTTGGTAGGTGATCCCGAGACCGACGAATCCCTACTACTCGATTACTACTATTAAAAGACCGGTGTACCATGGCCGAGTAAGTATCACTTCCATTTTCAATTATTGCTTGTGATTGTATTGATAGCTGCACTAGTTACTTAGCAAAGATAAAATGAATATGCATGATGGGGTTGAATGGGAATTATAATGTCTGCTGTTGTTATGTAAAGTTGAACTTAAAGAATATCAAAGACGGGTGATAAATCATTGCTTGTATAAATGAGCTAGGATTGATTGTCTGCGGATATTGCTTGATCACCTAAAAGAACTGGTATAATTGATTATTCGATATTGAAGATAAACTTGAACTCATTCATAACACGATGGGGATGGAGCATTAGCATTTGTTGGTTTTTCGTCATCCATAAAATGAATAAAGTTGGTTAATCGTGATCCACAAAACGAATATGAGTTCGTTAATCGTGATCCATAAAACGAATATATGAGTTGACCATGAGCCTAAACAATATCGTACCGTAGGATTCGTTAATATACTAACCCCGAATGAAGGGCGCAAGTCCATCTACATATGATTTCCGGCTGGTCATATGTTTGCTGAATTTACGTGTTTGCATATCATTTTTCTGATTAATCACTTGCTTGAATGATATGTTTTAATTGCAATATAGAAGTTTTCACTCACTAAGCTAGTATAGCTTACGCCCCTATAGTTTTTATTTGTTGCAGCACGAGTTTATTTGGCTTGGGCCAAGGCAGGCTACAGCTCAGGTGCAGGAGCTAGGCGTTTCTTATAGAAGTTGTATTCAATTTTTGTTTAGACTTCCACAAGAAACCGAAAGACTCTGGATGACTGTAATGGACCTTTAATATTCTTTTGCGGGGGAATGCCCCTTAGACTTTGTAATTTTTTATATATATGCGTTTTGATTTATTATCTAATGCTATTGAATGCTGCATTAAACTCCTTAACTCCATTAAATAGGGTATTCTATTGTCGTAAAGGACGTCTTACATCTATACAAGACTCTCGAAATACTCGGATAGTAATTTGAGGGTCTTATATGGCATGTGGCGGACTATTATGTTTAGGATACCTGTCACGCCCCATAGGGTATCCTAAACGTAACAGCCTGCCACATACTATATAAGACTCTCGAAATTCTATTCGAGCCCTTCGGGAGTCTTGTATAGATGTAAGGTGTCCCTTTACGACAATAGAAACTCGATCAATGGAGTTAAGAAGTTTAATGTGGTATTCATTAGCCATAGATAATAAACCAAAACACATATATACTTTACAAAGTCTAAGGGGCATTCCCCCGCAAAATAATATTGAGTCCATTACAGT